>JBBPBQ010020322.1:4517367-4620474 GCA_037974755.1 Cicer yamashitae | reverse complement strand
AGCTAATATATTTTTCAATCATTAATTTCAATCATTAATGATGATGTATAATAATAATAACAAAAATAATAATAATAATTTAACTTTGTAATGTTATTTGTATTATATATTTTTATTGACTTAATTTGATAATAATATTATTTTAATATATATATATATATAATTTATAAAAATAAAATCGAATTTTATAATATAATTTTATTTGTTATTATAACAAAGTTTAAATTTTATAATTTATATATAAATAATCATTTTTTTATTCGGTATAAAGTACGAGTTCAATTACACCGATACTACTTTATTTCAATTATTTTTATAAATAAATAATTTATTATGAGACAGAAAAAATAGGATGAGTATGTACATAGAAAAAAAAGTATAGGATGAAAAGGTAATAAATTAATTAGAAATATTTGGTATAAAATTATTAATTGATACACATAAATAGGAATAATTAATTTGGACATCAGAAATTAAGGACAAGGATTGATTGATTTGGCAATTGTAACGGCGTGACCAACCTTGTGACAATGCGCGTTCACGTGCATTTATCATTCTTCACTATCACTTCCTCACTTCTTTTTTCATCATATTCCAACATCGAAACAGAATCATCGAAAGAACAAAGCGATGGAACCCCCTCAAACACAATCCATTGATGTTTCAGCCGCAGCTGGAGATGATGTTCAAGACAAGCTCATCAATGAGTGGTATTTAATCTTTTTTTTTTTCTTAATTTTTTTAATTTGTATTAATTGTAAGAAGAAGAAAAAACATATTTGATTGAGAATTATCTAACTTTTTTTATTTATTATGAATATGATGCAGTTGTTCTTGCTGCTATGATTGTACACAGGGTTTCTTTGACTTCTTGTGTTGCAACTTCTGTTGAACTCTTTGAATCAAAATTTCAATAGCAGTATATGATGTAACGGGTTTACCTTGCTTCTCTAACCTTTCTTTATCATAGAATTGGTATATGTTAATTAATTATAAGTAATTTTAAAAAAGTTGTGCTTTCTGATTATTATTGAGACTTGTAGAAGTAGTATATTCTCCTTTTCCTTTGATTTTGGGTCACTTTACAAACAGAATTTGAATTTATTCCATCCAAACTGTGTTGTTTGAGAATTTCAGTGAATTTTTTACTTACAGAGGATCATGTTACTTATCCAAACTAAGGTGGGCCTGCAAAAAAATTTAATGCATGTTTGGATGGTGGTGAGTCTGAAATAGTTAGGGTATAATTAATAAAAAAAAATAGTTAGGGTGTATCATCGCGATTTTGCAAAAAGTTAAATTCAAAGCTCTAACAAAATCATAATGTCGTTGTAATTTCATCAAATCTTACTATGATTCCACATGTACACTTAGTTTTTAATTTGTTGTACGAAAGAAGCTATTGAATTTGTTTTTGAATTACAGGGGAATCTGTTTGTATTCTGAAATTGAGTTAGTGGGCTTAGTGTGATATTGATGGATCAGTTTCGTTTCCGATGCATTCTTTCCTTTGCAATGAAAATGCGAAACGCGTGAGCCCCCTTTTAGTTCCGTATGTCTTTTTTATTATGGAAAGGGATAAACCTCAGGCAAGATTTAACCCATGGTCAAATTTAAGAGTAAGTGAATCTCTCAAAAAAAATAAAAAAATAGGACAGATTAGTCTATGATATAAAAATAATTGTTTTAGTTTAAATAAAAATAAATTGAGATACATTCGTCTTTATATGAATTTTTTTCTAATCAGTTTTTTTAATTTAAAGATTTTTTTCATTTTCAACTTTTATGTAATGTTTCCTTTTTCCTTTTTTAAATTTGTTATTTTTTTTTTATTTAGTTTTCAAACGAGGAACAAAACTATCTTCTTATGTTTTTGTTAAATATCTTGTAGAAAGTTCACTGATAGCATTAATGACTTATTGATACATGTTATTTGTTTTTCTACGATTCAATGATATATTGTGATTCACGGACTAAACTGTCCCACTTTACTTTTTTTTAGGAACCAAAAAAGGTTTTTTTTTTGTTTTGTTAGAAACTAATTTGTGATTTGTCGTGTGTATTTTTCATGAGGGACCAAAATTTTCATTTATTCCAAATTTAAAAATACTATTATGTCTTAAGTTGTTCGACGAGATATGAGAAAGAATGTAAAAAGACAAATATTACACTATATTTCGAAGACACATTTTAACATCTCAAATATGAAAATTTTATCTTAAATTTTTTGTATTCAACTTTTTTAAAATTCAAAAATTATTTTTTCAATAAAAAAAACTCTATTTTTAAAATTCTTAACAAATTGTCTAATTGTACATGTTAGAGAGACCTTTTTAAACAATATTATATCTCCTCCAAATCTCTCCACTTTTAAACAAAAACTAAAATTAATTGATGAAATATTTTGTTCTCATGCTCCTCCCCTCAATTATAAAGTGGATATTATTAATATTCTTTATTTTTATGTAACCTAATCTTAAATTTTTTTGAGTATATTGTGGAGATCAGAAGTTTTCGTATCTAAATAAAATTCGTAAATCAATCTAAATAAATAAAAAATCATACAGAATTAAATATTATTATATATCTTTTATGAGAATCGCTTCAATAAATTTTTAGATTCCTTTTTAAAATGACATATATAAAATTTAAAATATACTTATTTATTTGTATAGAATATTACATTAATTTTTTTTGTTGGTTTTTAATTTCTTGATAATATTTATTATTTTAGTTTAATAATTATTTTTATTTTTTCATGTTTGTTTGATACTTGTCTTTTTATAATTTTTTTTAGTATTTCGTAGGTTTCCTTCTCAGAATATAATCATATTCGAGATATGTTGAACACTAAAATAATTTTAATATTAATTTTAATATATAATACACTAAAATAATTTTAATATTAATTTTAATATATAATACGCTACGTATGTTGAGGTTAATTATTTAGTCTCCAATATATTATTTGACATAATATAAATATATAACTATGTATTAACAACTGAATGACTCATCCAATTCAAATTGTATTTAATTAGATTCAATTATAATTTGTTGAGAAGTCCCAAATGGAACCACATGTTATTTTAAATTTTGGGTCATTCAAACTGAACTGTGTATGTTGTTTTAAAACTTTGCTGGACTAGATGACTATTTGTGCATAACAAGAGATTGGATGACTTTTTTCCACAAAACTGATTTAAATTGAACCGTAAACACCCTTAATAGAGATACAAGCAAAATGTGTATGAATCAATATATATTTAATACTCGTTGAAGTGTGAATCAAAATTTAAATTGATTCCCTAAAATAAATAAATTTATAATTTTCAAACATATTGTGCTTTGACATTAATGACTTGATTTTATTACTAGCTAATTTATTTAAACAATAGTATTTAAGAAAATAAATTATATAACATTAAAAAAAAAGTAAAATTAAGATGATATACTTGGAAGTTGGAATAGGAAGCACCACATGATGTGTTAATTAAGAATCACAGTGAATTCCAAAAAAAGTTACAGTACCTGGGAACTTAAATTTTAATAGATAAGGTTGATATTGTATATAAAGTCGGTATTTTATGTTTTCTGAAAAATATATAAAGTCGGTATTAAAAAAATGATAAAGTCATTTGTTGGATTTCAAAGTAATTCTTACTTAAGTACACTATTAAAATAAACAAACAGCAATGAATTTTTTCTCTCTAATCGAATCAAAACATCAATTTATTATACTAGAGTAAGCAATATAAAATAAAAATATTTAATTTTTTTTATAAGCGAAACTATTAAATTCTTGTGCACTTTCATATAGAGTTTTTTTGTTTAATCATGTAAATCTTATTTAACACAATTGTTACAGTTATTATTTTGTATCTATATCGGTTATGTTTCAAACAAAAGCTTTTTGTTTTATGAACTGTCGATAAACATTTGTTTCGTTTTAAATTAATGATACACATTTCTTTTTTAATTAAAGAATAATCATGTTTTAGCAAATATATTTACATATAATAAAATAATTAAATTCAAATGGTTGATAAATTTTAATAATATAAAGTGTTTTAGAAAATCTCAATTCAAATCTTAACTGAAACAATTTTTTATTAAATTTTATTTATCTTTCAGACGAATTCAAAATTATTAAGATATTTTCTTCTATTGTTTTTTTTTTCTACAGACAAGGTGGTAAAAAAATACCTTAAAGTCTTCAATTAAAACCCCATAACAAAATGTCTATTTGCCAAATCAGCTAAGTGTTTTCTTCTATCAATCAGTAGATTAATTAAAACAAAAGGTATACTATATAACATTAAATATCCAAGAGTGAATGCTGAAGTCATTTGACTAGAATTTTAATATCCTCAATGTGCAGAACGTGGTATATATTGAGATTAAGTTTAAATATAAACCCCACTATTGTTCATTGGAGTCCAAGTAGGAAATCAAAGATCGAATAGATTAGTTTCAGTGGCTTTAAGTATAATAAGGCCATTGGTCCAATCCAATTTATCTTCTTTCGTCTCGAATAAACCATTCTTGTTTACCATACTATTTTAATTAGAGGATTGAGAGAAGATATAAATGAAAAGTTAGATGTATGGACACAAATTTTCGACACACAGGACTTTCTCCTTTTTTTTAGGCAGACAAAAAAATCAAGGCATTTCATTCAATAAAATAGTCTCAATACAAAGAAGACTTTCACCTTAGGAGAAGTAAAACATAGTGTATAAAATGCAGGTTTAGTAAGAGTTATACAAATTTTAGCTTAAAATTAAAAATTCATACAATATCAAACAATCACAAAATGATGGAAATTTTCGGACTAATATGTGATAAAAAAGAAATACAATTAATATTGAAGTACTAATTATTGAACTTTAAATGTGGATAGTCACTCTCGTATAAATTATAATTAGGCTAAATAAATGATAAATAAAACATGTGACACGTATTTAATGTCTTATAATTATAGGTGGTTTAGCAACAATTGCCAAGTGATAAAACCAACGATGTTGCATAGTTCAGTGAATGTTAAAAACAGTATTAAAAAATGTGAATGTTAGCAATAACTCATGTCTAATGCCCGTAGCAATAGTATTAGTTTGAAAAATCAACTTATTTCAATTAAAAACTTGCGGTTGACAAGTTTAATACAACACGAACTTGATCATGTAGTATTGTAGTTTCCCACAAAATGCCATGTTATTAATTTACTATTATATAATCTCATGTTTAGCTTTTATTTTATCATGACTATACACTCATGTTCCACCACATGACATGATTCACAGAACAGAACACAGTCAAACATGAAACATCACGCACTTTCGGTATAATAATTTCTTCTTTCAAATATTCTTCTCCTAGTAGCTACTCCAAACAATGCATAAGAGTTTCTTAGTATTTTGTTAGTGCATGGACAAGTAGGAGAAAACAAAATTAACAACACTCTTTCAAGCTTCCTTATACCTCATGTGTCAACTTTGTTATACATTTTTTTAGCTGTACATTTTTTTAAAATTCTTATAATGCATCATCTTGCCACTTAGAGCAATTGTTTAACTTCATTGGGTGCTATTATAGCAGCAATTTTAGACTTTTACAAAACTCAAGCGATAAGGACAGTCATAGTGGCTCTGCCACTCTCTACAAAAACTATGTTAATCTACAATTTAAAAATTGGATCGGATATTAAACTGGTGTGACTTTCGAGTCATGGTTCAATCAGTTGAGTCAGATGACTAATAAATAAATATTAAAAGTATTTTTTTTTCTTTAAAAAAACAAATCGGTTGAATCAATTCAGTTTAATTCGATTCTGACAAACCTAAAACAAACCATAGTTGAATTGAATTAACTGTTAAACTGGTCGATTCAATCAGTTGAACTAACAAGTCTAATACAATAATGAAAAGAATGCTAGTACCCGTGCTTTTTTCTTCTATAAATTGTTTCAGCTTACACCTCATTGTCACACACAATTCTAATTAAGTTTGTCAACTCAACAAATTAACTTCACCTTTTGTCATCATAATTTGTTTCAACTTATGGAGAGTGTCTCTAAGAAGCATCCTTTTGTTTTTATGTTTTATCTTGTGTTTCTTACTCCACTTGTGTACAGTCAACTTTATTACAACTTCTATGACTCAACTTGTCCAAACCTGACTAGAATTGTTAGATACAATGTCTGGTCAGCTATGGCCAATGATACGAGGATAGCAGCTTCTCTCTTGCGACTCCATTTCCATGATTGTTTTGTCATTGTAATTAAGCTCTCTCAATTTTAGTATTTTTTTTATTATATATATTTAGATTATTTACTATAAAAAGGTTAGTAACATAAATGTTGGAAAATCTGCCTTAATTTTTTTATGGTATTTTATATAAACTTAATTAATGGCTTACAACATAAGCAATTATTATATATATTTATGTATAAGCTTTTCAATAAAAAAAAATTAGATTTAAACTATTTTCATATAAGCTGTAAGCCCTTTTCATAAATAATATTAGTGAATTTATTAAAATAAGCTGAAAATAATTTATGGAAATACATGTTATAAGCTATTTTGATAAACTCTTTTAAATAATCTTCTAAGTATTTACGTTAATAGATAAATTTAAATAAATAAAACCAAACATGTGATAGTGTAGCAAAACCTATGGCCTATAGAAGTGCATATTAATTTCTCTCTAATTTCCTCCACAAAATTTAGTGATAGAATTAGCGACAAATATTGAACATATAGCGACAAATTTCATATTTTTATGTGAAAATGAGTGATATTTGGATTAATTATGTTTCCTACACAGGGATGTGATGCATCTGTGCTGCTAGATGATACAAACACACTAACAGGGGAGAAAAATGCATTGCCTAATAAAAATTCATTAAGAGGGTTTGATGTAATTGATAAAATCAAGTCAGCTTTAGAAAATGCTTGTCCATCCACAGTGTCATGTGCTGATATACTTACTCTAGCAGCTAGAGAAGCTGTATATCTTGTAAGTAATTATTTTGACACTTCTTAAGTAAAAATAATTAGTTAAATCATATTATTATTAATTATAAAGTTTGTAATTATTTTTTTAGAGTAAAGGGCCATTTTGGGCTGTACCTCTTGGTCGCAGAGATGGAACAACAGCAAGTGAGAGTGAGGCAAATAACTTGCCATCACCCTTTGAGCCTCTTGAAAATATCACTGCTAAGTTCATTTCTAAGGGTCTTGAAAAGAAAGATGTAGCAGTTCTCTCAGGTTTGCTTCTTTCGCTTCACAATTTTTTGCTTCATTGTCAAAATCTAATTTTCGATTTCCATTGTTTTTATTATTTATAATTATAATTGTTTTAATTTAAAAGTATCATATAATTAATAATTAAGAAATGACATGAAATCATTTAATGACATTTTTTACAAAATCTTTAGTTATCTAAATTGCACTTACAAAATCTTCATTTAATTTTTTACGTGGACAGACTTATATGAAAATATTAATAATAAACATTTTTAAATAATAATATAAAATATCCTTCAAAATATTAAATATAGTGAAATTAATGAAAATTCGGTTATATTTTAGTAATATTCTCAATATATAATACAGGTGCCCACACCTTTGGGTTTGCTCAATGCTTTACATTCAAGACAAGGCTCTTCGACTTTGGTGGATCGGGTAAATCCGATCCAACACTTGACACTTCACTTCTACAAAATTTACAAAAAACATGCCCAAATCAAGCTGATTCAGATACCAATTTGGCTCCATTGGATCCTGTCACTACAAACACATTTGATAACACGTATTACAAAAATGTTGTGACCAATGTTGGGCTACTTCAATCAGACCAAGCTCTTTTGGGTGACAATACAACTGCTTCATTGGTTACAAACTATAGCAAGTGGCCTATTTTGTTTTTTAGAGACTTTGCGGTTTCTATTGAGAAAATGGGTCGTATTGGTGTTCTTACGGGACAACAGGGCCAAATAAGGAGAAATTGTAGGGCTGTGAATTAGATATAGAAATATGCATTTTCTCTTCCTTTGAATTTTATAAACTTTCGTACTATAGGAATTTTATAAACTTTCGTGCTATAATTGTATGAATATGTGTGTGGCTCAAATAAATATATAGTAGTAAATGTGTTTCATAGTATTTTAGTTTGATTATATTTTCTGAATGGATTGAAATTGCAAATACGTCTCAAGTGTGTTTTTTATTTGGAATTTTATGAAATAATAAATTGACTAACAAAGTCTGTAAGATTTAATTCAATTGATAATATTAACATTGTTAAATTCGACATTTTATGTGGTGATCGAATTCTAATTTGAGATATTCATTTTATGTAAGTTTACGATTAGTGGTTGCTACTTCGTCTAAGAATCTCCAAAAAATGAACCAACTGAGAACACATTATAAAACTAAACTAAATTAACTAAATATTATACATATTTGATGACTAAAATGATTAATAAAAAATATAATTAAATATATTTTTATAATTTTAATACATTTAAAAATCATGTGATAGCTTCTCAAATTTAGAGATCAAGATAGTTATTTACCCTATTTAAGAATTTCTTTATGTTTGTGAAATTTATGTGATACTAATAATATTTGTTGGAAAAAGTTGACAAATACTTAGGATATTATGGAACACACCATAAACTAAATACTAAGAACACATGAATTAATATAGTTTGACATAAAGACAATGCTCTATAGTCGAATTTACGGTGCAATCGGTGTAGACTTTTAGATTAAAAAGGTGAAACATTCTCTCTTATTATGTTCATATTAAAATTTCTTTAGATTACATTCCTCCTTTTTACCTTATCTTTTTCTTTGAAAAGTTATTGTGTTTGACTTTATTTCATTTTAATATTTATATATTAAGTATAGTTTTGAGCCCATGAGATTCTTTTTTTATAAGCTAAATATTTATTAAGAAAAACGAAAAATAAAAACTAATAGACATAGATCCAACCAAAAAAAAAAGTTCCTAAAAATTAAACAGATTTTCAATTCTTTGAACATATATTATATAGTTGAACTTCTTTCTGCATATTTTTTCTTTGACTTAAAGATTACATCTGTACAAGACATTTCACAGACATTAAAAGGATTATAAAAATATTTAACATATATATATTTTATACAAGTAACATATTTAAATTATATATAGTTTTTTACTCAATTTATATATATATATATATATATATATATATATATATATTGCATAGAATTTATTTATAGTTTTTAATAAATTGAAATATTATTATGGTTACTCTCAACTTAAATTGTCTTCGTTTTCTTTTCATGAACAATATTTTATTTTTCTTTGCATAAAATTTATATATAGTTTATTTACTTACATATTATTTTGGCCTAACTGAATAAAACTCACATGTGATTGCTTACTTTTTGAAATTCTGACGCTTATGGTGCCAAAATTTAATTGCTTTTTGTTTGTTTTATTGTTTGTTAGTAAGCATGCGCTGCGCATCAATAATTGTGGGGCTCTCTAACACAAAATTGTGGTATAGCCATCAATATGTCTTCTTTGTGCATGTTCACCATTTCACACATTCTCTTCTCATCACCTTCGTGTGAGGTTACCTTTGACTTCCATTAAAGATTTATTTGTGTTGGATTCTTGGTAACATGATTACCAGAAACATCTTTTTACATGCATCATTATTGTTTGATGAATTCAAACATTATATTTTAAATTGAACTAAGGATAATGACACTCAAACAATTGTTTTAGATATTTAAAAAAATAATTTTTTACTTAATAAAAAAAGCCGTTAATTTTTTTTAACTTAGTAAAAAATCATCGTATTTAAAATTAATGTTGTCTCAACAAATGTTAAATTAATTGACTTAATTTATCAATTGAAAAGAAATATTATATAAAATTAATTATATTAATTTAATTGATTATTTTTTATTCTAAATTGTCCAAAAAATAATTTTTCGTAAAATTAGATTTTACTAAAATATTATTATAAACTCTAAAAGATTTCATATTAAAATTCTCTTTAATTAAATTTTTCTATATCTTAGGTCGACTCTAAATTGAACTAGGAGTAAAATTTAAAATGTATGTGTTATCCTCGTACATTACACAAGTATTCTATAGCCTTAAGTATAAAAAAAAAGTGGGTCAAAAAATTATTCTAGTAACAATTAATATAAAAAAACTATTTTTATTATTTTAAAAAATGCATATTTATTAAGTAGCATTTCGTTTTAACTTTATCACATTATTTTATTTTAAAAACATTTCAACAAAATAAAATAAACAACATTTTAAGAAATCAAACAAAAAACATTTTCCCAAAATAAAGTACAAGTATCCGTAAGAGTAAAAAAAATAAAGGTTTGAGCTAGCATGGATGCATACCTACGAATTTGGCGCAAAAGTCTTTGGGCAAATCATTATCAAAATCAGCATCATCAATATAAAACGGAAGTCAAACAAGAAATCAAGTGCAGCAACTAACTATCATAATGGACAGGATTTTAGTTATAAACATGGTTCACAGTATATATATAGCAATAATGTTTTAAGTTAGTCCCACTTTAAGATTTTATTCTAAGACAATTTAGGGAAAAGAGATTATCATTATTAGAAAAATGTTTGAGATTTGAACTACAGTTTGAGGTTATAAATTCAAATTTCTTATACAAATAATAATTTTGTTCAACTTTAATTATATTATATTTACAAACAAACAAAAACACATTAAAACGGTTTTAAATTTATTTAGTTGTCAAATAGTGATCCTAATAGTATAATATTACTAATACATTTTTTTAACATAAACTTTAAGGTGAAAAAATAATATTCGGTTTAGGACAAAGAAGATCTTTAAATTTATTGAGTATTTAAAAAATGATATTTATTTATTTTTCTAATGACATTAGCAAAAATCAAACCTATGATAAATTAAATTAAATGTTTATCTTTTTACAACCATATCAAACCATTAGTATAATTAGATAATATGGATGAATAAATATATACATTCTTAACAAACGTTAATTAATTTCCTGTGCCAACATTGCTAAGGTTATGATCAAAGTTAAGATAACTTGTCATACTTAAATCGCTAACAGAAAAAAAAAAATAACAATTAAAGTCAGTTGATGAAACAGTTTCTATTGATGACGACGGTGTTACTTAATTTTCAATCAACCTCTTAATTATAGTAGTAATTTATATTCTGCAAAAATGATCAATGCGGATCAAGAAATTAAGCAGCATTATTTAAACACAAAGTTTCGAAATGTATGAGTGGGGAGCTGAATAATGTTGATGGCGTAGTGACTGGTGAGTGGATAGCAAGAAGAATACACAATTAATCTGTTTTGAGACTTCAGAAAAATTTTCAATTCGAAACAGAGGGAATTAAACAGAAAACATAATAACGATATAATGAGAAACAACAATGATAGCGAATGAATGAAGGGTGCACGGGGACCAATAAGGATTTATCCACCAAATTATTTTCATATGCTATTATTAAAATTTTGAATTAAAATGATATTTGTATCTTGAAATTTTGAAAGCGGCAGCTCGAACGAGTGAATGGATTCTTCTGTTTGTCATTTATACCACAAGTGTGATTCATTCAATACCCACAAGAAAAAAATCCGCATGGTTGTTAAGAATATAGCCGCGAGTTTGAATGTCAAATTTTAAAATTTTAATTGATAAATTAAATTTAAAAGTAAAGAGTAAAAATGAATTAGATTGAGAATTTGTACAAATTTGTGAGATATCTACGAGTGTAATAAATTGATTTGGTTCGTTTTTTGGCGAAAAAAATGTTTGAACAAAGAAGATATTTAATTTAATTTGTTAATTGTATAATTTTCTCACGAATTTTGAATTAAACCAATCAAGAACACGTTACTTTATTAGGTTTAATCAAATTGAAATTAGAATAACTAAACTTCCGCTAAATTAAAATTAATAATTAAATTAATTATATTGGCTAGAATAATATCTAAGACATGAAGAGAAAAGTCCACTTCTAATTTATTTGAACTAAAGCATCTAAACAACTATTCTAACATAGGAGATAAATAAAAAAATAACTTCGTTAAAAAGAAGTTGAATATAATAGACCAGAGAGTAATAAGTACAAATCATTTAAACAACATGATTAGAGTGAGTCTCAACAATAACACATGTAAGATGTATATATTTGATCATTTAAAAACCTAAAATAACAAATGTAACTTAGTTATTAAGAGATTATTCATTGTCAACTTGTACATAAAATTATGCATGTTTTATAAATAAAACAGTAAATTAATATTGATTTATTAAAAAATTCATATTTATATTTTTTCTATTTTTATCAAATTAATATTATTTTATTTAGTGATAAAAATAAATATGACTATTAATATTTTCTTCTAAAAGAAGACATTTAAAAGAAGACATTTATGTTGAAATTATATATATATATATATATATAATAGACATTTGACTGAATTTGGCTTAAAGGAGGTGAGTATCACTTTTCTTAAGGTAAACAAGTCTAAGCAACACAAATCAAAGTCCAAAAATCATGGACGGTTTCAACTTTCAATAAACTCTTAATTGTTTAATGTAATTACTTGTGGTACCATCTATCTATATTCATTTTTTTTTTAAAATAACCATCTATCTCTATTTATTCCTTATTTTATTGCCTTAAGCAATAAATCACCGTGATCAAATCTTATCCAAAATAAAATAAATAAATAAATCACCGAAATCAATTGCCAACAAAAACCGACAAGCTCGTCATTTCATTTGTGTTTGTTTTCACAAGTCTATTAAACTTTTCTCTGTTCCTTTCTTCATTCATCACCTTCTTAGTCCCCACCATTTTATAAGCACACTCTCCGTGATCAACGAACCTAACCAACCTCAATTCATTCATTTCTCACTAACCAAAATCCCATTTTCCATTTCAACTCCAACAACTTTTCAATTCAACCTCATCCAAAATTTTGTACTCACATTACAATACAATTATAACAATTGCATGCAATGCTTCATTTATTTGACTTTGACTCTTTAATCCACCACTCTTAAGAAAGAACAAACAACAATTCAATTAAATCAAACCCAATGGGTCTTTGCACTTCGAAACCCTCTTCAAATCCCACTCACTCCTCTCGCAAATTCAACACTGAACTTCCTCAACCAAACTCCGTCACTTCCCAACCTCTAACTAACTCCGTCAATGGCCAAAACCCTAACGAAGCCGAAAACGGTAACAGATCTCCGTTTTTCCCGTTCTACAGTCCTAGTCCGGCGCACAATTTTTTCTCCAAGATGTCTCCGGCGAGGAAATTTTTCAAGAAGCCGTTTCCTCCTCCGTCTCCGGCGAAGCACATAAGATCTCTTTTGGCTCGGAGGCATGGCTCCGTGAAGCCTAATGAAGCTTCGATACCGGAAGGCGCTGAAGCGGAGCCGGTGGCTGCTCTTGACAAGAACTTCGGATTCTCCAAGCATTTTGGAAATAAATATGATGTTGGAGATGAGGTTGGGAGAGGCCATTTTGGTTACACTTGTGAAGCTAAGTTGAAGAAAGGAGATCTTAAAGGCCAACAAGTTGCTGTGAAAGTGATTCCTAAAGCCAAGGTTTCTAATAATATTCACATGCAAAATGGATCACTCTTTGAATGTATATCATTTAAGTCTCTTTGAATTGACTTATTTGAGCTTAGTTACTTATATAAACCATGATGAAATTCTTTGAAAGAGCTTACGGTAACAATTTATGACATGTCGATAAGCTATTTTAAGCTAATTTTCATAAGCTGTCCATGATAGTTTTTGAAAATAACTTAACTTATATGAAATTAGTTTAACTTTATTTAATATTTTGTTATAGAAATAGCTCATACTTAAGCACTTACTATATGATAAAAGCTTATATTATTAGTGGTTATTTAAGCTATTTATCCAAACTGGGCGGAATTGTGTTTTCATTTTGATGTTTTAAATTGTAGATGACTACTGCTATTGCTATTGAGGATGTGAGAAGGGAAGTGAAAATTTTGAGAGCTTTGAATGGACACAAGAATGTAGTACGATTTTATGAGGCTTATGAAGATCATGATAATGTCTATATAGTAATGGAGTAAGCTTTAATTATGTTTCTCATTTTAGTTGAATGCTGTTGTTCATCTTTTATGATGATTTTATTTAATCTAAAAAACCGATATATTTTGTCCTATCTTATTGGATAATTAAGTAAGAACAATTTAATTGTAACGAATCTTTACAAATAAATAAACAGTCTTTCTTAAACTCTTGTTCATCCTCCCAGATTGTGCGAAGGTGGAGAGTTGTTGGACAGAATATTATCAAGGTATTTATTTTGTTAGTTTTGAGATTATAAACCTTCTGTTTAAAAATTAAATTATTTATGAATGAATGGAAGTGATTGAAAGAGGCAAAACATTGTGTTTGACGGCTTTATGTTAGTTCTGTGCTATTTCAGAGGTGGGAAATACTCAGAGGAAGATGCAAAAGCCATCCTGAGACAAATACTGAATGCTGCTGCATTTTGCCATCTACAGGGTGTTGTGCATCGTGATCTTAAACCGGAGGTCAAATATATTTGCAGTTTTTTATATTACATTTTTTATTTGTAATTTTGTACATCAAAACATTGAGCTCAGCTTAAGTAATAAGATATTTGGATGTACGAGTTGAAGTAGCTTTTGCATTTAGAAAAGACCCTTTCCTTTTATGTGACTATTTTTTTTTTAATCCTTGGGGGATGGGGGAGAGGGGTAGTAGAATATGGCTATATACGATAGTCATGATTTTGTTTGCAAGTATGTGGGACTTTTCTCCGAATTCTTACCAGGCATTAACTTCGAATTTCTAATTATGGCTAATTTTTGGATCAGAACTTCTTGTTCGCATCCAAGGACGAGAACTCAGAACTGAAGGCCATAGACTTTGGGCTGTCGGATTTTGTTAAACTAGGTATGCTTGGATTCCTTTTACATACATTGCATGCCATTTATTGTCTTGGACATGCTTTGTCTTTTGACTTTTCATTGTGCTTTATAGATGAAAAGCTCAATGATATTGTTGGTAGTGCATACTATGTGGCTCCTGAAGTTCTACATAGAGCTTATAGTACAGAGGCTGATGTCTGGAGTATTGGAGTGATTGCATATATTTTATTATGTGGCAGCCGTCCGTTTTGGGCTCGGACTGAGTCTGGTATCTTTCGTACTGTATTGAAAGCTGATCCAAGTTTTGATGAACCTCCTTGGCCTTCTCTCTCAGACGAGGCAAGGGATTTTGTTAAGCGATTACTAAATAAAGATCCAAGGAAAAGAATGAGTGCAGCACAGGCATTAAGTGAGTTTCTATTGCCGGTTCTTTTTCTTATATATTGATATTGTTACTCACAATTGTGTAGTGCAGGTCATCCATGGATTAAAAACCACGAGGATGCGAAAGTACCTTTGGATATTTTAATATTCAAGCACATGAAAGCATACATGCGTTCTTCATCTCTACGAAAAGCTGCTTTAAGGGTGCGTCTCTTTATATAAAACCTTGCCTGCTTTTAAAAACCTGATTTTGATCCAAAATGAGCCTGTGTTGAAATGTATGTCCTATTACTCTATGGGTTTGATTTTCACTACTGCTATTCTTCCTCTAATAATATGATTAAGTTTACTACTTATCTATATGTTTATGTTAAAGTTAATGTTCAAATTGTAGCTAAAGTTGATTGTTGTCCACATACCGAGTAGTAGCGGCATTGCCAAACTTTTCGGTGTTTAATTTTCTGACTTGGCAGACTCAATTCTTTCTAAAGATGAAATATTTTTGAAAGTTTTAAGTTAAAGACGTGGCAAATGTTTTACCTATGCATTGTTTCCTTTCAAATCATTAGGCATGAGTGATTCTTTCTGCTATTTTGTTTGTTCCTTTTGCCTTTATTCTTTTGGTTTATAACACTCTATGTGCTTCTCAATAACTTATTAAAGTGTTACTTCCATGGGCATTGGGGCAGGCTCTGTCGA
Source organism: Cicer yamashitae (assembly GCA_037974755.1). Lineage (NCBI taxonomy): Eukaryota > Viridiplantae > Streptophyta > Magnoliopsida > Fabales > Fabaceae > Cicer > Cicer yamashitae. The sequence goes on along the minus strand of JBBPBQ010020322.1, from coordinate 4,604,392 downwards.
AGACATTAACTGTGGATGAACTACATTACTTGAAGGAGCAGTTTGCACTTTTAGAGCCTAACAAATATGGCACCATAAGCTTGGAAAATATAAAAGCGGTTGGTTTTGTTTCATAATCTTTTTATGTATGTTATTAAGAGGAAAGTGGTTATCATCTCACAAGTTTGAGTTGGTCAGGCCTTTATGGTAAATGCAACAGATGCTATGAAGGAGTCACGCATTGCTGACTTTCTGGGATCAGTAAGTGCTGTGATTTAACTGTAGAATACCTTTACAAATTATTGAAATGGAATTTTGTGGACACAATGGTTATTGTTGATACAAATAATCTGTGTGGCAGCTTAATGCATTGCAATATAGAAGGATGGATTTTGATGAGTTTTGCGCAGCTGCACTCAGTGTTCATCAACTTGAAGCAATTGACCACTGGGAGAAGCGTGCACGTTGTGCCTATGACCTGTTTGAAAAGGATGGAAACAAGGCCATAGTCATTGACGAATTAGCTTCGGTATGTTAGATTTGACTATGATAATAGGTTATACATGCTGGAAAACATCATGCTAATAATATTATCACGTTTATTATTATTATTATTATTATTATTATTATTATTATTATTATTATTATTATTATTATTATTATTATTATTATTATTATTATATTGATGATGATGATGATGATATTTACCTGTTAAAATTTTCATGGTACTGCATTTTGACATCAATATACAAGTTTCTTTATTCCCCATTAATAATACTATTCTAGCTACATTTACATAATGCCTAGAAAGAGAAACTAGTAAAGGTCGATATTGTTTTAGGTATATTGCAAGAAACTAGTTTCTTTTTCTTTACTTTTCTTTTATACGATGTTTATGGTTTGAACTGAAATAATCAGGAGCTTGGGCTTGGTCCATCTATCCCTGTTCATGCTGTTCTTCATGATTGGATTCGGCACACTGATGGGAAGTTAAGCTTCCTTGGATTTGTGAAATTGTTGCATGGCCCATCAAGAAGTCTTGCAAAAGCTCAATAGAGACTTTGGAAGCTCAATACAATATCCAAGAAAAGAGTGCTAAACTATATATACCACGATAATCTGGCTAACACAACGCCAATGCAATCATCACAATTCTATCATCGAGTGATTGTCTGTCACGTTGTGGCTTAGCATATAATTGGGGTTCTCCCGCGTTTACAAGGAATGAGTTTTTGTTTTTACCATTTGAGCGAGTAAATTAAACCTGCCATAGATGTTTGTATTTTCCACTGTAAAGCTGTAGTGTGTTAAGTTACAGGTGAGAATATGTGTGATTGTTACTAGGGTACATTTATATTGTAACACGTTCTGTGATTCAGAATTGAGAAATCACATTCTTGTCCACATGCAAATTAATTGACTTGCATCCAGAGCTGAATGAAAGAGGTTTTTGGAGCTCTTTTGGTCTTTTAGCTTCATTGTAGATGTTGGTTTTTTGGAATAAGCAGTTAAGTATTAGGTGCTAATCCGGCAGATACAGGACATGTGCAGTAGCTACATCTTAGGGTTGATGATCAAAGCATTCTAAGCATCTGTTTGGAACTGCCGGAGACGTCCTCCTCTTGATGTGTGGTGGATCCGATGTTTGTAGTCTTAGCTTATAGCTTCTGCAGAAGTTTGCATTGGAACACTAGATTTTTTTTTTTTTTTAAATAGTTGTGATATGGAAATTGTTATTAATAACGGTAAGTCGATAACAGAAATTGTCTCATAAGATATTTGATTTGAAGATTTGATTTGAATTCTGTATACTTATTTTCATTTTTAGTAGTAAACAACTATTTTGTCCCTAATTTTGTAGGATGCTTTTAATTTTGTTTTTGATAATAGAAATATTTTCATTTTTAGTTGTAAACAACTATTTTATTCCTAATTTTGTAGGATGCTTTTAATTTTTTTTTTTTGATAATATAAATATTTCAATTTGCTCATCAATTTGGTAAAATATTTTTCAAGTTTATCATCAGTTCGTTATTAAACATATTTCCTTCTCTTCTCTTTGTTGACACATAATTCAAACGGTGTGACAAAAAAAGATGGTGTCTACTAGCTAGGAGAAGAAAAGACATGCAAGAGTGATACATAATTGTTTTTTTAAAAAAAAAATTATTTTACAATTTTAAATTGGATTCTTTTTCAAATAATATATTTAACTAACACATCATCACTATCTATGAATTGACTAATTAAAATATTCATATTTTTAAAGATTAACTTGCATTTTACAGAGTCACATATCATTTTTGTTATAAAAAATATACTTAACGATTTTTTGCAACGAAACATTTTACAAAGTCAAACATTAAATTTAAATATTTAAATTTTCATAGACTAAATTAAGAGCGTCTAATAAAATTAATGATTATTTCAGTGATTTACTCCATTTTTCTTGTTGTTGACGGAGTTGCACGTGTATCACCCACCAACAGGTTACCAAAGACACTAGACTTTTGACAACGTAACAATTCAATATTTGCATTTTGACTGAGAGAGATATGCACGTTTAATCTGAAATAGGATTAAATACGAAACTAAAAAAAAAAGAGATGCATATGCATCAAACAACAAAAACTGCGCCAAAAAGAATATGGATAAAGCCCAGGCCCAGCACCGCTCTATGCTTCATCCGTTTCAATTTCAAATATTTTCACACGAACAAATACCGGGGAGTGTCTGCGAATTCAATTGCTCTTACAAGAAATGGATCAGCGGAGAGGAAAACGAGCAGCGATTATTATCTCCTCCTCCTCTTCCTCCTCTGAAGAAGATTACTATGACGATTCCGACGAACAATACAGCGACTGCGACGAAACATCCGAATCGGATGACAGCGATATTGATCATGAACAAGAAGAAGATCGCGACGAAGCTTACGAATCGGATGACATCGACATTGACGACGAATCCCTCTCCGAAAAAGTCGTTTCTCTCCTCCAAGGTTTTGATTAGTACCAAATGAAAGTTAACAATACTATATCGAACAAGTTTATTGAATTTCGTGTTCGATATTTTGCAGGTGGAAAGGATATAGATTCACTGAAATTAAACGAATGCAAAGCGTATTTACGCAAACACGGATTGAGGCTTGCAGGAAATAGAGCAGTTTGCATTGCGAGGATTAAAGAACATTGGAGGTAACTATTTCAAATTACTTTTAATTGTGTATGATTAAGTCTTTTCTATTCAATTTTTTTTATATTCATTTTACTTCAATTTTTTTGAACAAAAGAGTAAGATAATTATTCTTTTTTGAGAAAATAGGACTTGTTAGTTTGATTTTGAGATATCTTACTAAGTGACTAGTTCAATATCTCAGGTTAAAACATGGAAATGGATACACGTTGTATCCAAGATCATCCTTCAACATTAATTGTACAGGTAAATTATTATATCTTTTTCTTTCATCTCCTTTCTCCTATCATTCTTCAAATGAATAGTAGCGTTCTAACTTTTCTCAGGAGATGTCTGCATGGGAGATGTGGTTCTGTTCAGACAAAAGGTTTATGATAAGTAATTTGTTTCTCTCATCATGTTTAATAAATAATTTTCAGTATAGTCCCAAATTATTATTTTATTATTTGTCAATTGTATATTTCACCAGATTTAGCAAAGTGACTAGGCATGGAAGAGTTCTAGGAAACAGAACTATTGCTGGGAGGGTTGTAAAGGAAAGCTATGGTGCAGCTAAACAACAACATACCTTCACTGTAAGTCTAAACTGTACTGGCGATCGATGTTCATACCAAAATAGTGTCCTGTATTACTCATTTGGTCTTTTATTTGAACACGAATTACTTCGGGTGATATGTGCTCTTGTAAGATGTGGAGTGCAATGGCTCTCTTGGCTGGTGAAGTATGTCTTCATTTTCTTGGCTGCTGTTCTGGTGTTGGCAGAATTGTTTTCTAGGTCAATGACCAATTTTTTTCTCTTGAGAATACCCCTCCCCCTTGGTGAAACAGAATCAGAAAACAATAATAACATGGTTTCATTGTTGCAACTTGCATTTCATGTGGTAGAAATGTCTTATGCCATATTTTTCAGATTAATATTGTGCAGCACTGTTATCAATTAAGGAATTCGTTACACTTCAATTACTTGCTTAGTCTATTGTGATGACTCATTGTTAAGTTGAATTATTTGTCTATGTCTTGCAGGTTGAGGTGTTGTGGAGTAGTGGGGTTAAGAAATTACCTCCACTTTCTTGTTTGCTTGTAAAGGGACGTAATCTCTATAAACAGAAAACTTACAGACAGGTATCAATCAGTTTATGCAGGCATTTTATCTTTTATTTATTTACATTTTTTTTCCTTTTCCCATTCTCAGGATGTTGCTTTTTATTGTTATTCTTCATGCTTTAGAGATGGAAAAATGAAGCTGATAGGGTCAAAGTGCTATCTGAGAAGCACAGACGTGGTGCAGCAGCAAGGCTTGTGAAAGCATTGAAGCAGAAAAAGAAAAGCAGTTATGCAAATGGATCTAAAGGTAGTATAAGTTTGTGTTGCATTGTCTTGCAGTTTTCCACACTATTAGTAACTTGTCACCGGTGCCTTACTAGGTTATAAGCAGCGACATGAAATCCAGAATACCGAACGATCAAAAAGAGGAAAATCCTGTGTTCTAAACAAGGTTAGGCACCTTAATGGTTCCAGAAGAGTAAACGAGTATCAATGTCATGATGCCGCTTCATCAACACAAGGAACATGGAATGAGAGTGCATCTTCAGGAGCCTATAGATCTGCAAGGGGAAGAGGACACACGCATGCTGAATATGACCGTTATCAAGCTCTAGCCTATCCATTACAGGCTAGTAATCGACGCATTCCATATCAATTTCAAGTAAATAGTTCTCAAAGCCGAAATGGATCAAACGAATTCGTTTATCGCGAAAGAGGCCTAATTCCAAATATGATAGGATTCCCACCTTTCAGGCCGGGTGTTGGTGAATTCACATCTAGAATGAATGTATTCCGTGATAGTTATCACACTCACACTAACCGATACAACTTTGAAATGAGGAATTTTTTTGGATGAACAATAAGAGGAGTGTAAGCATTCTTTCTTCAAATGTGGTTATAGTCAAATAGTTACGTTGTACATATACTTGTGGAAAAAATGTACTTTTTAAATAGAGCTTAATAATTACTCATATTTTTTTTAATTGTTTTAAAAAGAATTACCCACTCCATTTTAGGGTGTGTTGAGTTCAATGGAGAAAATGGATGAAATGGATTTTAAAGAAGGGGAGAGGAATAGAGCTAAGTAGGGACATGTTTAGTTCAAAAGAGACGAGAAGAAGAATTTTAATGATTTTGTGATTGGTTTAATAGGAAGGGATGAATTTTTAATAATTTTGTGATTGGTTTAATATGAGGGAATGAATTTTAAATTATTTTTTTACATATATAGAGCATATTTTCTCTGCCATAAATCTCCCCAAAATTGAGGAGAGCAAAATCAACTTATATATAGAGATTTTGCTCTCCTCCTCTTCTAAAGTTTGAACCAAACACAAAATCTTAAAAACCTTATCTTTTCTTTCCTTCAACCAAACACACTCTTAAAGTGAACGTGTATTTTACATTATTAATTATAACGCTTTTGAATTTTATTTGAAAGATAGATTGACCATAGATATTACTAACATTCAATATTTTTTTTTATGAAAAAGGAAATTACAAGGAAACTCTTTTTATTTTTTATTTTTAAGATGGAGCTAGAATCAATTATTTTATCCCACATTCTTGATGTTGAAATTAGGTTGTTGCGTTTTATTCAATTGCTAATTAAAATATGTTTGGTGATTGCTTTTCAGAATCAATTGAAATCAGTTATATACATTTTACTTACTATGTCAGATTTAAAATTTTTAAAAAAGTTACTGAAGTATTTATGATTGATTTTAGTCGGACGTAGGTAATTTATGTACAATTTTTCAACTGACAGCTAAGAATTTATCTATTTGTTTTGATGGTGGGTTGTAAATGTGATCATTTCATAAAGTTTGGTGCTCTTAAGGTGTTGGTATTTACCTTGATTATCAGGAGGGGAAAATTTATTTTTCTTTTTTAAATTTAAAAAATAATAAATGTTTCTAAAATCAAATCAAGTGTTATTAAAATGTTGTATGATTATTTATCATATTATTATTTTAATTTTTTAAAATCTCAAATATATATTAAAATATATAAAATTCAAAACCTACCCTCCAAAACCTAATGATTGCATGAGAACACGAGTTTGTTAAAGTTTGTGTTGAATGTCACTCCATATCGGCATGTATGGAAGATTGTATATTTTCTTACCTTTGGAACAAGGTGAAGTCTTGACAATTAAGGTCCTATATCTTCACGATTTTTAATTATTTAATATCATTGTATCACATGTTATATTATTTAAAATATATTATATCACAATTTTTTAATTAAAAAATTTAAAAGAAAAACTAAAACTGTGTAATTTTAAAATAGAAAAAATCAATTTTATGAATTAAATAAAAATACGAGAAAATAAATTTTAAAATAGAAAAATTAATTTTACAAATTAAATAAAAATAAGAGAAAAAAAACTAACTTGATGGCTAACGACGCTCATAATAAGAATCTGGTATTGAATGCATATGAAACTCCTACTCAACCTTTAATAAGACAAATTTTATGTATTTTGGAACTAAATTAAAAAATAGAATATTTTAAGAGCTACTAAATTAAGATTTTTATCCATCAAATAAAAGTTTATTCCGAGAGAAAATAAGATATATATATATATATATATATATATATAACTTTAGAAAATATATTTTACAATTGATGATGATTTTTTATTAGGTGATTGTACAAAACTGTTTTACGATGTGTATTTCCATCAAATTTTTATTCTCAGTAATACTAAAAAATACTTGTAAACAGATAAAATAAAATTTGTCATTTTTTAAAACTGTTTTACTGCGTTAATTTCTTCGTTCCTTGTATTGTGGCGCGAGATCATGCAATTCTATTTTACAGTTATAAACCGTCATTACGATTCCGCGCTATTTTCCCGCATCTCAACTTCTAACAAGATCTCAATCATCTCAATTCACTTCGTTTCGTCATTCCAAACAAGGTAGTAACAATGAAGTTGTAGATGGAAACTTGAACAAGTAATCGGATTCAAATTCATGGAGTGGACAACATTACATCATCTTGATCTCCGTCACGTAGGGCGTGGCGTCGTACCTTTTCAGCCTCATGCTGCTTCCTTTCATTCTCATCAGGCAGTCGTTGCCGTCGCCATTGGAACCTACATCGTCGGTGAGTTTAGTAGCTGAGCTATAACTAACTCTTTTATTTTTTCAAATTCAGCAATGGATTGAATGCTTTGTTTCGGAATATTGTGGAATTTTTTTTGTTTTGAAATTTGAGTCTAATCATGAATGAAGACAAAATGTTTTGAAATTTCATTTCTCGGAGAATCCTTCCTGCTTACTACTTATTTGATCTTCTTCGAACAATGTCATACTCCTTTCTAGTCTATGTTTCCAAGAACGTTGACACATAATCATCGATAATAATTAGAAAAAAACAAAGTGGTTGAATGTAATAATGTATCGGTATTGTATGGTGTTGAAGTTAACATGTGTTAGACACCGAACACATTTTTTGAGTTTATGTGGTACCTCTACATAGTGTTTTTGGTTGATAAAATTTAGAAACCAAATCATGGTTCTTGTTTGGATCGGTTCTAAATTCATAAAGATATTGTATAATTATGAATGTTGAAGTAAAATAAAGGTTAAGGGAACTTAAATTCGTATCTTGTCCAATAGTGCTAGGAAATTAAGTGACAATGGAATAAAGTGGGATATTTCAATAGCAAAATAAAAAGAGTCATTAATTCCATTTTCAGATGTCAAGTTTATAAAATGTGTATTATAATAATATGGGAAATAAATATGAATATGTCTTAGATTTTGGTTTGATTTGTATCGTTTACGCTTGTCCCTCAACTCCTGGACCAAACTATACATTAACAGAATCAAACTAAATTACCTTTTGATTCAGCTTCATGCTCAATTTGTTTCAGTTTTCAGAACCTAGAGCTAAATAGTAGCTTTCTTCCCAATGCCACATGCTTTGATGTTTTTGGCTTTGCAAGCCTCCATATTTTCCTTTGTTTGTTCCTTGTAAAGAATGAAAAAAATAAAGCAGAGTTTGCTTCGCATGATTTTATGTTTGACCCACTAGCATATATTAGGGTGATGTTCACTAGCAATACGGTTTGTGTTGGGAAAAACCAGAGATAATTAGAGATAATTATCTCAATAATGCGGAATATTTTTCCCCCACCTGTGCAGATAAATGGCCAAACAGAAAATAATAATTGGCAGAAAATTAAATGAGACAAACACAATTTTTAACGTGGAAAACTTCCCTCAAATTGAGAGAATAAAAACCACGGGACCTAGTCCAGTAAAACCTTCCACTATAATAATTAATGGGTACACCAGAGTCTTCCTAATAACAATAGGGAATATCAATCACTCTTCCTAATAACAATAGAGAATACAATCAACAACAATAACCTTATAACAATCTTCCACTAAAGTGGGTATGTCAAAATAACTCTCACAGAAAGTAAAATATGAATTCCTTTCCTTTTCTCTGGTTGTCGTTGGTGCGTGCGGTTACTGTCGTTGTTTTGCTTGTTTGCCTTTTGCCTTAGGGATTTGAGAGCCCTTTCCTTCCTTTTATTTTCCTTTACATGGGTCAAGCCCAATAAACCATATATTCCTTTTTTTATTTTTTATTTCAATAATAATAATAATAATACTAATAAACTTGGTGGGTTCCACTTGGGGAGTGATCCCACCCAACAAATCTCCCCCTCACGACTCAAGTGGGAAGGTACTGCTCAACCATGCCTGCCTTCTTTCTACAGTATATCATCTTCGACACAGGCAAGGTCTTTGTCATCATATCTGAACCATTCTCATCAGTATGAATCTTCTCAATTAAAAATGATTTGATTTCCAGTGCGTCTCGTATCCAATGATACCGCACCTCAATATGCTTCGACTTTGCATGAAAAGTCGGATTCTTGCTAAGATGGATTGCACTCTGACTGTCGCAGAATAACACAAACTTATCTTGCTTGAGGCCTAACTCATGTAGAAATTTCTTCATCCACAAGAGTTCTTTGGAAGCTTCAGTTGCTGCAATGTACTCAGCTTCAGTAGTAGATAAAGCAACACACTTTTGTAATCTTGATTGCCAAGACACAGCTCCCCCTGCAAACGTCATCATATAACCAGAAGTAGATTTTCTAGAATCAAGATCACCTGCCATATCTGCATCTGTGTAGCCATCCAACGCAGGTTCACCACTTCCATAGCATAAACACACTTTGGAAGTGCCTCTGAGGTATCTGAGAATCCACTTCACTGCTTGCCAATGATCTTTACTAGGATTAGAGAGAAACCGACTAACGACTCCAACTGCATGAGCAATATCTGGCCTTGTGCATACCATAGCATACATCAAACTACCAACTGCGGATGCATAAGGAACCTTCTTCATCTCTTCTTTGTCTTTCTCACTTGTAGGACATTGATCAGAACTCAATTTAAAATGAGTAGGAAGTGGAGTAGTAACAGGTTTACAATTGCTCATGTTAAACCTCTCTAACACTTTCTCAATGTAATTGTGTTGAGACAACCACAATTTATTATTCTTCCTATCACGAGTAATTCTCATGCCCAGAATTTGCTTTGCAGGACCCAAGTCTTTCATTGCAAAAGACTTGTTCAAATCTTTCTTTAAAGATTGAATCTTTTTAGTGTCATGACCAACAATCAACATGTCATCCACATATAACAAGAGAATAATATAATCACCATCAGAGAATTTCTTGACAAACACACAATGGTCAGAAGTAGTTTTACCGTATCCATGTTTCTCCATGAAAAAATCAAATTTCTTGTACCATTGTCGGGGTGCTTGCTTAAGCCCATACAAGCTTTTCTTCAATTTACACACAAGTTGCTCTTTACCTTTGACTTTGAAACCTTCTGGTTGCTCCATATAGATCTCTTCCTCCAAATCACCATGAAGGAATGCAGTTTTCACATCAAGTTGTTCAACTTCTAGGTTCAAGCTAGCTGCTAACCCAAGCACAACTCGGATAGAGGACATCTTCACCACGGGTGAAAATATTTCATCAAAGTCAATACCTTTTCTCTAATTAAAACCTTTCACAACCAATCTTGCTTTGTATTTTGGTTGAGAACTATTCTCTTCTGCCTTTATCTTGTATACCCATTTGTTCTTGAGTGCTTTTCTGCCATTAGGCAACTTAACCAAATCAAATGTGTGATTCTCATGCAAGGAATTCATCTCTTCTTGCATGGCCTTCAACCAATTTTCTTTATCAACATTTGTAATAGCTTCTTGATAGTACTCTGGCTCTCCACTATCAGTGATCATCACATACTCGTGTGGAGGATATCTTTGAGAAGGTTGACGTTCTCTAGTAGATCTTCTCAACTCAAACTCGTCTGGTGGCTCAGCTGGTACCTGCTCATCTTGGTGAGGTACATGATCATCAGTTACATTCTCATTATCTACCTGTATATCTCCCCCATCAACAAAAGTTTCTGTAGGGGGCATAGGCGCAACATCAATGTAACTTCTGGAATTTGGTTTCTGTTTCTCAACTTTATCAAAATCTTCAATAGTCTGGTCTTCAAGAAATATCACATCTCAACTTCTGATAATTTTCTTGTCAACCGGATCCCACAATCTATAACCAAATTCTTCATCACCGTAACCGACGAATATACACTGTTTGGATTTACTATCAAGTTTGGACCTCTCATCTCTTGGAACGTGAACAAAACATCTGCAGCCAAACACTTTCAAATGACGGTAAGAGACATTTTTCCCCGTCCACACTCTATTTGGAACATCACCATCAAGTGGAATAGAAGGAGAAAGATTGATCAAATCCACTGCAGTTTTCATTGCTTCACCCCAAAAGGATTTCGATAATTTTGCATGAGAGAGCATACATCGGATTCTGTCATTAATCGTACGATTCATTCTCTCTGCAACACCATTATGCTGAGGTGTCTTTGGAACTGTTTTCTCAAACCTGATTCCATGTTCTGTACAATACTCTTCAAACGGACCTCTGTATTCGCCACCGTTATCTGATCGAATACATTTCAATTTCCTTCCCTTTTCTCTTTCAACACTTGCATGGAAATGCTTGAAGACTCCAAGCACCTGGTCTTTAGATTTCAAAGGAAAGGCCCACACTTTTCTAGAGTGGTCGTCAATAAAAGTAACAAAATACGATGCACCACCAAGAGATTTACTATCCATCATACAAACATCAGTATGAACTAAATCAAAAATATTTTGCCTCCTATGAGGACCAGTATTATGAAAAGAAACTCTATGTTGTTTCCCAGCAAAACAATGAGTGCAAGTTTTTAGAGACGTACCTTTCACAGGAAGAAAATTTTTCTTCGCAAGTATATTGAGTCCTTTCTCACTCAAGTGACCAAGGCGAATATGCCATAAATCAGAAGAGGCGTCTTCAATTGCATTCACTTCTTCCTTGCATAGCTTCGTAGGCATCCTATAGAGAGAAGTGGAGCTTTGTTCCTTTGCAACCACTAGGGACCCTTTGGTGATTTTACATATACCACCACCACCAAAGTAAGTGTGATAACCCTCAATATCCAAGGCTTTCACCGAAATCAAATTGAGACGAATATCAGGAACATGTCTAACATTCTTCAACTGAAGCTTGCAGCCAATCCCAGTTTCAACCCAAACATCTCCCATACCAATAATTTTACATACTCCTTCATCTCCCATTTTTACCATGCCAAAATCACCAACATTGTAAGATGAGAAGAAATCACGCCTAGGAGTAACATGATATGAGGCACCCGAATCAATAATCCAAGTTGAATCCTGACATGCAAGGTTTATGGAATTATCATCACAGACAATGTAGACATTACTAACAGATGCAACTGCTGTTGTATCTTTATCATTTTTCTTCTCTTTGTCTTCATCTCTTTCCCTTGATTGATCTCTCTTAAGGAACCTGCAATTTCTTTTTATGTGACTTGCTTTGCCACAATGATAGCATATCACTTCTTTTCTAGTCCTCGACTTGCTTCTTGACTTGCTATGACTTTCAGAGTTGTCGCGTCTATGGAAGTTTCTAGATTGACTTCTCCCCCGTGACTCTGTAACGAGTGCTTCTGACTTTGAGGAAGAACCAACCAAACCACGTTCCTTTCTTCGGGCTTCTTCATTCAACATACTCTCTTTAACTGTTGACATTTTCAGCTTTCCATTTGGAGCTGAATTGGTAAATGTCACAACAAGGACTTCCCAATTATCAGGCAAGGAACTCAACAATAACAACGCTTGCAACTCATCATCTAATTTAATTTCAGCGGTTGTCAATTGATTCACTGTATTCTGAAAAATACTCATATGCTCTGCCATTGAATCCCCATCTTTGTATTTCATATTCACCAGCTTCCGAATCAAGAATGCTTTATTTTGCACATTCTTTCGTTCATACAACTCTTTTAATTTTTCCCACATCTTGTTAGCATCTATTTCAGTTTCAACATGTGGATATACACTCAGATCTAACCACTGTCTAATCAACGCCACTGCCTTTCTGTTCATCTTCTTCCAATCAGCATCAGATTTATCTGTGGGTTTAGTAGTGTCACCCTCAATAGGATCATACAAATCTTTACTGTATAGCATGTCTTCCATGAGGGTCTTCCAAAGTGTGTAATTAGAAGAGTTGAGTTTAATCATATTCGGACCTTTATTTTCCTCCTCCATTTAAATGCACAAATCAAATCAACCGAGCTCTGATACCACTTTGTTGGGAAAAACCAGAGATAATTAGAGATAATTATCTCAATAATGCGGAATATTTTTCCCCCACCTGTGCAGATAAATGGCCAAACAGAAAATAATAATTGGCAGAAAATTAAATGAGACAAACACAATTTTTAACGTGGAAAACTTCCCTCAAATTGAGAGAATAAAAACCACGGGACCTAGTCCAGTAAAACCTTCCACTATAATAATTAATGGGTACATCAGAGTCTTCCTAATAACAATAGGGAATATCAATCACTCTTCCTAATAACAATAGAGAATACAATCAACAACAATAACCTTATAACAATCTTCCACTAAAGTGGGTATGCCAAAATAACTCTCAGAGAAAGTAAAACCTGAATTCCTTTCCTTTTCTCTGGTTGTCGTTGGTGCGTGCGGTTACTGTCGTTGTTTTGCTTGTTTGCCTTTTGCCTTAGGGATTTGAAATCCCTTTCCTTCCTTTTATTTTCCTTTACATGGGTCAAGCTCAATAAACCATATATTCTTTTTTTTTTTTTTTTTTTATTTCAATAATAATAATAATAATACTAATAAACTTGGTGGGTTCTACTTGGGGAGTTATCCCACCCAACAGTTTGCCCATATAGTGAGAAAAAAGGCTTGATGATTTGTTTCCCTTCCGTCAATGGAGTTGCAATCTGTGAGAAAAATGACAACAATACATGCTGTTGTCCTGAATTGAACTTCATGAGTGGATTTGAATACATCCGATCAAATCCTGCTTGATGAGTTGGTGTGATTCAGCTAATCTCAGCTAAAGCTTTATTTGCAGTCCTTTTACTTGAAGCTTCCTGGCCTAGCTAATTATAGATCTAACTCTACTTTTTATTGAACCTATCCATATTGTCAGATGATAATCCCACTTGTTGCTCTATTAAAAATACTGGGAATGTTTCCATTCTGCTCTTTACCTTGACTTTCACCATGTAATTCTATTTCTTATCCTTTCTTGACCCCAAAAAACACAATCCAAAACCTGAAAACTTAGAATCAACCATTCATTATATCTCCAAAACCTGTAATTTTATGTGGATGTTGTTAGAAACATTCCTGATCTTCCCGTTATTTATTATTCTTCTCTTATAAGTTTTAATGAATTGTTTTTCTCTTGAAAAGAAAACAAACTCACGAGAAGGACTGCAGCACAAACACAAGATATTTCCATGGAAGAATTTGTTGGCGCTTTCATAACCACAATAAGAACAATGATATCCATGTTGACCCTTTTAGTAGCTATTGAAGACATAGTATACTCAGAATCCCGTCCAGATTAGATACACTTAAGTACATAACTTTGTAAACCACCAGGACCCAGATGCGTAGTAAATGTTGCTCCGCTTGCTCCTGAAGCTTTGTTTTCTGACGGCATGTACATGTAGCTCAACTTGCTTACGAAGCATTGTTTTCTGAAGGCATGTACATGTACTAATACTAGAAACTTTATGTTCATCCATTACATATGATCCAATAGTTTTCTATATTCAGAGCACTTGTGAGTTAACTGGGTGGAGTAGACTTGCCCTTTTTATATGTTGCTTATATTTTGTTTTTGTATTGATGAATTGGGTTGTTTCCATGCATGCAGAATTTGATGCATTGACAGGAAGCAAGATTTCTGCTCTTGACATCGGTGCACCTGTTGTCCGCATGTCATATAGTCCTACAAGTGGGCATTCTGTGATTGCGATCCTCCAGGTTGGACCCACCTGAACTTCTCTTACATTGATGGTTATTCATTTCTTATTACTTGGACATAGAATTATTTAGTCTATGTTTTTCTGAATTTAATGTTGCTCAACTGGTTGTGTATTTAGTTTATTTGTGTGAGTTGTTATTGCAAAGTTCTTCTGTATTTATTACAGTTGTTGCTTTTCATTTGTAGGATTGTACAATAAGATCTTGCGATTTTGACTTAGAGCAAACATGTGTATTGCATTCGCCAGAGAAGAAGAATGAGAAAATTTATTCTGATACAGAAGTTCATATGGCAATGACTCCATTACAACATGTTGTGTTTTTTGGATTTCATAAACGGATGAGTGTTACAGGTTGGATGTCTGGATTCTTATCTGTGTAGGCAAATGTATTATTGTCACTGGTTTGATTAATAATCCTTGTATTTTTTTACATCTGTTTTTGCATAAATGAAGTTGTTGGAACTGTTGAAGGCGGTAGAGCACCCACAAAAATCAAGACAGACTTGAAGAAGCCTATTGTGAATCTTGCTTGTCATCCTCGCCTCCCTGTTTTGGTATACTTATATATACTTGTCATAATTCCATTTATTGGCAAGTTCATGTTATATGTATTTCTCTTAATAAAGATCTAATCATCGGTCTTTCTTCTAATGGTACTTCAATCTCACTTCTCGATTTTTTCACTTGTGTCCTAGTATGTTGCTTATGCAGAAGGTTTGATTCGAGCATATAACATTCACACCTATGCTGTTCATTACACACTACAACGTGAGATGATTTTTGATACATTCTATTCTTGTTGATATGGTTTATATTTATCCAATACGTTATATCCTTAGTGCTATTTTATTTTTTGTTTCTTATTCAGTTGAAAATACTATAAAGCTTAATGGCGCTAGTACATTTGCATTTCATCCGACTCTAGAATGGATTTTTGTTGGTGATCGACGCGGTACACTTTTGGCATGGGATGTATCAACTGAGAAGCCTAGTATGATTGGAATGTGAGTGACTGTAGTTTACCTATGGTTGAGGTTTCTCCATTATCTGACTGAATGACCTAGCATCTTGGTTATATATTTTGAATTTGTTATTTACTTATATCCTATTGATGGAAATGTTGAAGTCTTTGTAATTTTGGTTACTCTTGTTCTTGACTTGGAATCTAATGATTATCTTATGGAAACTTCAGAATTCAAGTTGGCTCACAACCAATATCATCAGTTGCTTGGCTGACCACTTTGCGTATACTTGTGACCTTATCAAAGGATGGAAATATGAAAGTTTGGAAAACACGGGTTATAGTTAATCCTAATAAACCTCCTATGCCAGCAAATTTTTTTGAGCCTGCTGGTTAGATATCTTGACTCTTTCTGCCTCTACTACAAATTTCCCGTTGGTTTTTGATAGATGGCTTCTCATGTTATGTGAGTATTGCAAAATTCTTGTTCTATCAGCCCTTCCCAATATAGCCTTGACATCATCAACCTTCTTGGCAAGGTGTCCGGAAAGTCCTTGGCCTAGAAAAAACACTTCAACAACATTACGCCAGTCCATATAGTTCTTACCTTTCAATTTCTTTGGTGATGGTTGTATGAAAGAAAGAATAAAAGAAATTTAGAAAGAATCAAATCAAATATACTCAAGAGTCAAGAATACCAACATTCGATATGCTTCACTATCTTACTGTTCAAATCATTGAACTCAGTTGGCTAATTCATATTACATTCTGATGCAGCAATTGAAGTGATTGATATCCCACGTATCCTTTCTCAACAAGGCGGAGAAGCAGTGTATCCCTTACCACGGATTAAAGCCATAGAATTTCATCCAAAATCTAATTTGGCAGCATTAGTGTTTGCAGTTAAGGGAAACCTTTCATTATTTATACCTTCCTTGCTAGTGAATATAGGATACATAAACTTGCTGTTTACTTCAACAGAATGTAACAACTGGAGATACTTCAAAAAACAAGACCGAATCCAGTAGAGAAAGGAGAAAACAACTTTTTGCAGTTTTGCAAGGTGCACGGGGATCGTCGGGTAACTATTTTTTATTTAGCTGGAACTAAAGGTTAAACACCCTTCAATAATTCAGGATATTTTCTATTGGAACATATAAAATTTCCAAATTTTAGGTTTGTAGTTTTTCTGCTATACTTTCTGCCCTGTGTGGTAAAATTATGTGATATTTTTTCTCCACCTTTTGTGGACATCTTGCATAATGTTCCAGGCAAAGCCTTTTATTTAATTTTTGGGTACAATTCCAAGCCATGTTTTTAATTTGGTCTATTGGACAAAAAATATTTATTTTTCTAACATACCTCATTTGTTTCATACATTTTTTTGGTAGTTATTTTTGTTTACTATTGCAGGTTCTGTTTTTCACATTCTGGCTTCTATCAGTACCATGCATGTCATATTTGCATTAGATTTGTTGTTTCCATCCATCTCTTTAATCAGATATATATTAATGGTAGAGATTCTTTGCAGCATCTGTTTTAAAAGAAAAATTGTCAGTCTTGGGTTCATCTGGAGTCTTAGCAGATCATCAGCTTCAAGCTCAATTACAAGAACATCATCTGAAAGGGTGAGTTGAAATCTACAACTGGGTAGAGGAAAATATGTAACAAGTATTTAATGGAAAACTAGTGGTTAGAATCTATTTTGTTGTTCTGACTTAGACTTGAATATTTGATGGGATCTGTTTGGAATCCGAACTTTGGATTATGAAATATCACTCGATATCTACACTTGCATATAGGTGTAGCTGCAACAATAGTGTTTGAGTCTTGGATGCAGCATGTAACCTGGATATGCGGACCATTGATGGCAGAGCTTTGGGTGCTTTAATTGAAAGTGTTTTGTACATCATCATGAAATGGACTGACTTTTCATTTAGCTGCAGTTAACCATTTTGAGAAGTCTATTGTTTATCTGCATGTTCTATGAAACTGTTTTAAGTTTTCAACTAACAGAACTTCATCACAAATTAAACTTGTATATAGGTTTCCATATTAGTCAACCTTGATCCTCTAATCTCTTAGGGAAGGCATAGATGCTATCATCATCATGAAATGTCCATTGGCTTCTTTTACACTTTAGTTAGGTGTGTTTTTGGATCTCCAGTGTGGCTTCCACCAGTGGGGAAATATTTACTAACTCTCACAATTTCAACCTAACTTACATCTGGTGTATGAACTTCTTTGGTGAAACCAATTATTATTTCCATATATTTTTGCCAATAAAGAAATTTGTGTCTTGTGCATAACGTATCGACCTCTCACATGGGTAGAAGTTCTCCATCAACTTTATCATATATTTAACTCTTTCTTTTTCTTTCTCCCTTTCCTTAATTGAAGTATTTAGGCATTTGCAGAAGATCAATATGTTGCTTAAATAGAATTGGTATATGAGGTTGCATCTCATTTTTCTATGTTTTGAAAGGCCACCAAAATAGGACTTTTTGGGTGCTAAATGCTCTAGTAATGGTTAAGGTGGACGAAGATAAATTCTGCTTTAGCATCCAACTTCCAAAATCAGAATAGGAAAAAAACTTATGTATAAGAACTTACTCCATAAAGGCATACAAGAGAAAAAAGTTTGGTTAAGAAAGGTTCTGAATTCTTTCTTGCTTCAGCACTAATTATCATAAACACTTCTGAAAGGGACTTGATATGATTGACTAAAAACTCAAAAGGAGTATAGACCATCTCTTTTGGCTGAATTGCTATGTTTGCTACAATTATGTTGACTGTGGACTTCAAGCAGATATAAATGCCAGGAAAACATTATGTGCTATTCAACCTAGTATTGCATGCAAATGTTGGTGTATTGGTCTTGGAATCTTCCTTTAGTCATTAGACGGTATTCTTATATATGTACATAATACATATGTCCTAATTATTTTTGCTTGTAGAATGTCATCATTGAGATTTGAAATCGTTCAAATTGATTTACAAGTCATAACTTTGTACTCTTTTCACCCTTTTCTGTTATACAATACATTTGATTTGTGAAAATTCGTAATGATCTCATGTCATTGTTGACAATCTATTCTCGTTCTTGCAGCCATAGTCATCTTACAATATCAGACATTGCAAGGAAGGCTTTTCTTCACAGTGTAAGTTTATTTCCTATTGTATTACTTTTTTGTAAGCCTCAATGTCAGAAAAAGGTGCAATGGCTAAGATGCGACTCTATAACTTTACCACAAAATTTGATGGCTTAAATTTCCTAACAGTCCTGCATATAACCTCCTGAGAAAGCTTTGGAAAATCTCCTTGCCCTGACTCAAATTTTGTACTTCTGCATTATTCTTGTAGCATTTTATGGAAGGCCATACAAAAAGTGCCCCTATATCTCGCTTACCCCTCATTGCTGTTCTAGATACCAAGCATCGTCTGAAGGACATTCCTATTCTCCAGGTAAGGTCCCTATGACAATTTGATTAGGGACTGATTTATTGTCTATAAACATTTTTGTTCAATCAACTAAAACCATTCATGCACTGCCAGCCATTCCATTTGGAGCTTAATTTTTTCAATAAAGAGAACCGAGTTCTTCATTATCCTGTCAGGGCTTTTTATGTGGAGGGACCAAATCTTATGGCATATAACCTCTCATCTGGATTGGAGAATACCTACAAAAAGCTCTATAACTCGGTAATGTAGAGAGTAATAATTTTAACAAATATCATGTTGTCTTTCTAACTCTATTGATACCATCCTTTGCATAATATAATCTGTTGTCACTATTTATATTTTACAAGTGAAAATCATGTCTATATTCAACCTTTTAATGTTCAGCATCTTTGTATAGATTCCTGCCAGTGTGGAGTATCGAGCAAATTACTTGATTTACAGTAAAAAGCAACATCTATTTCTTGTAGTTTATGAATTTAGTGGCATTACAAATGAAGTTGTGCTTTATCGGGAAAATACTGAAATAGAGACAGTAAACAGTAAAAGCAGCACCGTGAAAGGTATTTATGTATGAGGAATACATTTCTTTTCTCTTTCAGCCAGAGTTCGGTCATACTTTATGTGCAATAAAATAATTCAAGTAGTTTTCTACAGGTATAGATGCAGCATTTATTGGTCCCAATGAAAGTCAGTTTGCTATTCTTGATGATGACAAGACAGGGCTGGCAGTATTTATTTTACCAGGAGGTCCCTCACAAGAAGCTAAGGAAATTGATAAAGTTTTTGAAGAAAATCAACCTACAGAAACTAGTGATAATTCAATCCGGGGACCAACACCATTTATGTTTGAAACTGAAGTTGATTGTATCTTTTCTACTCCTATAGGTTCATGGACCTTCAATACATATGTATCTCTCTACGTGCATACACATATAGTTTTTTTGTTGTGTGTGTAGACATGGGATTCATTGATAATGGTGTAAATCAACATTCATCTGTGACAAATGAAATTACCTTCTATAGGGTGTACTTATTCCAAAATCCACTCATATGCATGCACATAAAATTTCATATTATATGCATCATGTACTTCATGGAATGTTTTAGATTGATGTACACTATATAATTTTTAAACACAGAAATATCTATGATTCTTTTTTAAAACTTTTCTTGTTTATTTTTTCTGAAATTTAGCCTGCAACATTTCCATAATATTTACTCACATTATACTGATTGGATTGGTAGTTTGCTAAAAGAAATCATTGAGCAAAAGCATATTAAGTCTTACACCGGTCTCAATGGATCCCCCATCTACACCAAGACATACACACATTTTTAGATGCTTACTATTAATTTAGCAGTAGTATAAGTATTGATTAATTTTCTTGGCTGTAGATTCAACCTTGATGTTCGCTTCTCATGGGAACCAAATTGGATTAGTAAAGCTCATACAAGGGTACCGCCTTTCAACTTCAACTTCTAATGGGCATTATATATCAACCAAGAGCGAGGGAAAAAAGTCAATCAAGTTGAAAATAAATGAGATTGTACTCCAGGTATCAATTAGTTGCATGCTTAATTATCACTAGAACAAATAGCGATGCATAGTCTTAATTACTTTCAAGAGATTTATGTGTATATATACAAGAAAGGAAAATAGAAATATGATCCCGAATATCAGAATCAAATTAATTAGCGTAGGCTATCTAAGGAAACTATAAAAAGAATATTAGTGTGATAAGTGATGAATACAAAATACATTTACCATCAATAACCATAATATGGAAAGTAGATAATCTTTTAGTCCCTCGCAGATAAACTTTATCAAATTTTCCCTCCCTATTATCAATTTGTGTCAAACATAAAATACTCAGAAATGATATTTTGGCAACAATTTGGATGGTTAAAATAGTTCAAATATGTGGTTAATTATGATTAGTGGATGATTAATGAATATAACAAGGTATCGCAACTCATTAATTATCTGCTAAATGTAATTAACCTCGATTTTGAACTTCATTAACCACGGTTTAAACACAATTTAGCACCTGAAAATTATAGTTAACGACATTCAAAATGGTAGTTAATAGATTGTGCTAAGTGGATGGTTAATGAGTTGCAATGCCTTGTTATACTCATTAATCATCCACTGAACATAATAAATCATGTATTTGAATTGCGTTAACCGTCCAAATAGTTGAAATTTATTGTCACTTTGTCAAAATAACACAACTCTACTCAATAACTTAGTCCTTGCTTCCATCTTTTTGAGATGAAATTAGCTAAAAAAATCTCAATCTCAATTGAAAAAGAACTAGTCAAACTTGTCAATGTCAGCATAAATAACTTGCTTGAGCAACTTCAGTTAAACGGTCACCATAAGATTGAAGAAGGAACGGTGATTTTGACTGACAATGGTTAAAACTGTGTTCTGTATTGTCAGCGTTAGTGTCATTCTATGCTGAACATTTATTGACCTCCTTGTGTTCTGAAGCAGAATACGGGTGGACAACGAGGATGCCAAAACCTACACCATGTTAGCATTCCATAAGTAGAATACAAGTTCTAGACCTCTGTCCCTATATCTCCTAAAAGACTTCCAAAATTATGTTGACAGGATTGTGGGTTGGTTAGCATATCTGGTTAAGATATTTGCATGTATAATTATTTATACAATCGTTGCCTCTGTTTAGAGCTTGTTCCCTTCTCTTATTGGTTGTTATTACTGAAGGCCTTCTTTTGTCACAACCCACAAATAAAACTGAAGGCCTTTAGAACCTTTCTGTCCTATGGTAAAGGCCATTCTCATAAGTTCTATGTTTCCTTGTTTGTGCAAATAATATCATTACCAAATGGCACTGCATTATGATTCTTCTTGGTAAAACTTTTTTCGTTTCAAATTTGTCAGGTGCACTGGCAAGAGACTCTTAGAGGACAAGTTGCAGGGATTTTGACAACACAGAGAGTTCTTATTGTTTCTGCAGCACTTGATATACTTGCAGGCACTTCTACAAATTTTGACAAGGGACTTCCTCCAATATCCTTGGATTTTTTAATTAAATTAAGGAACCAGTTATTTATATTAAGGGTGTGTTTGATTATTAGGTGGAAATTTCTGAAGGAAACATGAGGGGTTGGAAAATAAACTGCATCACTTTAATTAAGCAATATTCACTCTTTCCTCTAATTCTACCTTCCCACTTTCCCCATACTCAGCCAAGCAGACCAAAAACTTCATATGCCGCTTGAATATGTTCTTGTTTTAAAATCTTTAATTGATTCCTACTTCAGATCACTCTTATGGGTTGGGCCTGCCCTTCTTTTTTCTACTGCCACTGCAATCAGTATACTAGGCTGGGATGGAAAAGTGAGGTCCATTCTTTCAATAAGTATGCCTCATGCAGGTAATTGTTTTGCTCTGTGTTGGGGGTTCATGATATCTTAGCCAGCTATTTTTTGTGTTCTACTTTATCAACTACCGTACTATTTTTTCCAGGTATTGTCCTACTGATCTACTTTTATAAATTTCTTATGCAGTCTTGGTTGGTGCTTTGAATGATCGATTGTTGCTTGCTAGCCCGACTGAGATAAATCCCAGACAGAAGAAGAAAGTTGAGATCAAAAGCTGTCTTGTTGGTCTTCTTGAGCCTCTTCTAATTGGATTTGTCACAATGCAACAAAGTTTTAAGCAGAAGCTCGAACTGTCAGAAATACTATACCAAATAACATCAAGGTTTCCTTTTTTGCCACCAAATAGTCTCCTTTTAGAAAAATCTAACTTTCTAATGGAGAAAGTTCTAGACTTCATGAACTCATTTCACATTTTGTGCATGTGTTAAAGCTGGTAACAACTGATACTGTAAATTTTTATCTGAACGAAGGTTTGACAGCTTGCGCGTAACACCAAGGTCTGTGGACATCCTTGCTTTAGGTTCTCCTGTTTGTGGAGATTTAGCTGTGTCATTATCCCAATCAGGTCCACAGTTCACCCAGGTAAATTGTAATTCTTTTTGTCTTAGCATTTAGTAATTTTCTATCTGAGCTCCTAAGGACGGTGAGTTTTGATCTTAGATGATGCGGGGTGTCTATGCTGTGAAATCTCTTCATTTCTCAACAGCTTTATCTGTTTTGAAAGATGAGTTTCTGCGTTCAAGAGACTATCCACGATGCCCTCCTACATCTCATTTGTTTCACAGGTTCAGACAGTTGGGTTATTCATGTATCAGGTAGGCTGAGTGGTAGACTAGGAAAATTCATTGTACTCATGTTGCTGCTATTCTACCTAGATAGACTACTGAAAAATGATGTTTGTGTGTTCCATCGTTACTGATTTTCTTGATTTATTTTCTATTGATACTAGTTAGGTGTACTACGTTCTTATCCCAACCATTAGCTAACCTATTTACATGCTAATATAATTTCTATTTTCTTTATGATACTGACTATTGGGTGGTAAAGAGAAAATAAGAACATTGGCTTAGTGTTGCAGAAATGACTGTTACAGTGGATAAGTGCACATACTAGACAAGTTAGAATTAGGAATGGATGAAGAGAGAAAGTAGGAGTTAACTAATATTGAGAAAAATATTGTAGAATCTATTCTAAAGTGGTTTAGTCATGTGAGAAGAATATGAAGCCCACTAACATTGAGATTAATAACTCATGCTATTCGTGAGCAGGTGTAATGTTGTTCTCTGAATAGCATGAATGTGTTATCCAAATGTTTGTTCACTTTTGTAATTTAAGATTACTTGCAGGTTTGGTCAGTTTGATAAAGCAAAAGAAACCTTTGAAGTTACTGCAGATTATGAAAGCATGCTTGATTTGTTTATATGCCATCTTAATCCCAGCGCCATGAGGCGTCTTGCTCAGAAGTTGGAAGAAGAAGATCTTGACTCAGAATTGAGGCGACATTGTGAAAGGATTTTACGAATTCGATCAACTGGATGGACACAGGGCATATTTGCCAACTTTGCTGCAGAAAGTATGGTTCCTAAAGGACCTGAATGGGGTGGTGGAAACTGGGAAATCAAAACCCTTGCTACAGCAAAGGATATACCTAAGTGGGAGCTTGCTGCAGAGATGACACCATATATGAGGACTGATGATGCTGCGATTCCATCCATAGTTGTAGATCATATTGGTGTGTATTTAGGCTCACTTAAAGGAAGAGGCAATGTTGTGGAGGTAAAGGAAGATAGCTTGGTCAAAGCCTTCACTCTGGCAGGCAGTGATATTAAAGGAAATGGTCTTGATGTATCTCCAGTTAAATCCATACCTAATCAATTGAAGGGGGTTGATAAGACCCAAGGTGATTCACTAATGGGTCTGGAGAGTCTTAATAAAAAGCTCACCAGTTCTTCTGCTGATAAACAGGCTAAAGCAGCAGAAGAATTTAAGAAATCCATGTATGGAGCTGCTGATGATGATAGCAGTAGTGATGAGGAAGGAGTATCGAAACCCAAAAAAATACATGTTAGAATAAGAGACAAGCCAATTGATTCTTCTGTGGATGTGAACAAAATTAAAGAAGCGGCCAGTAAATTTAAACTTGCCGAAGCGTTAACTCCATCAAGGAGCAGGTCGTTAACCAGTGGACCACAAGATTTTGGCCAGCTTTTGGCCCTGTCACCTGTAACAACAGGAAAGGCTGATCGTACAGTTTCAACTCCTGGTGACTTTTTTGGTACAGAGGCCTTTACTCGATCAGAATCAATTTCGCAGCCAACTACTGGGGCTGCAGGTAGAGGACCTATTCCAGAGGATTTCTTTCAGAACACAGTTTCATCCCTTCAGGTTGCTGCTTCACTGCGCCCTGCTGGGTCTTATCTCTCTAAATTTACTCCAGGGGTTGAAAGCAGCCAAGCAACTACCAACCAGTTTAGTGCTTCTGAAGCTGATGTAGGTTATGTTCCTACTAAAGCTGTTCACCAACCTGTAGTTTCAAATGAGTCCATAGGACTTCCTGATGGTGGTTTGCCACCACAATCCTCGGCTCAGGCGGCAGTCATGCCTCCATCACAGCAGCAGACACCAATTTCTACCCAACCACTTGACCTTAGCGTGCTTGGAGTACCAAATTCTGCTGATAAGCCTGCACAAGCTGGATCTCCTCCATCTTCTGTACGACCTGGACAGGTATAAATAAATACGTGCATAGGCATTCATAAATAAATAAATACATTCACAGGCATTTATATACATGTGGAACTAGGAACATTTTCTAACCAGAGTATTAAAGATACTTTGTGCCATTTCTTTTTTTTGAGATTCCATGGTATTTTTCATGATTTGGGAAAGAACATGGAAAGGAATGCAAGAACCAGATGTTCTGCACTGGATTGAACCAACATGCAGCATAAACAGAGAAGAACACTCATTTTATTTTTATTTTTCTTGCTATTTTGTGGGGATATAGAAGAAATTAGGAAGGTTTGCTAAGAAAAATGTTCTTATTGAGCTAGCGTACATATAAACAGTAGTTACTTCCAATAAGGCCACATCTCAGAAGTCAGCTTAATTGAACCTGGTGAGTTTTAGCCTGCCGCCAAGAAATAAGGTGTACTTTAGGAAGAACGGAAAGGGAAGCTGGAAGCTAGAGGAATTTGGAGGCAATGAGGGAGATACAAGAGGTGATCAGTTAGGGAGAGTGTACTATGCATCAACCTGGACACATGACAGGTGGGGAAGTGACCTGATTCTGGTTAGTAAAACAGAATAAAGAGGAGGAGGGTGAAGCAAGCAAGGTTTTTGGTAGGTTTGGGAAGTGTAGGAGCAAACAAATTGAAGAGTCTTTAATGTCTTCATCATTTTCATTTACTTTTTTTGTGTTTTTATCTTTGGTATATTTTATAGATAAGGATTCAATACTATATTGAAAACTGAAGAAGGAACTCAGATATTTCTTCAATATAACCATGTTCTAGTTCCAGTTTCCTATTACTGAGCATGTATTATTTCTGTATTCATCCCCATCTCATGGGTCTTATGACAGATTCCCCAAGGAGCTTCTGCTTCTATATGTTTCAAGACTGGACTTGCTCACCTTGAGCTAAATCATCTTTCAGATGCCTTGTCTTGCTTTGATGAAGCTTTTCTTGCATTAGCTAAGGAACAATCTTGTGGAAGTGATATAAAAGCTCAAGCAACAATCTGTGCTCAATACAAGATAACAGTCACTCTTCTCCAGGTACCAAGACCATGCTCTAATTTTTAATGGCAAAGATAGAATGGACTCTGACCTAAAAAATACATTAGGTAACTGAGCTTCTGTATCTCTAGGCCGTGAGGAAGCATTATCAAGAAACTGTTGTTAGAGGTTTTTCATGCTGTCAATATTTGTTATGTAGTTAAAGTTTGTAGAGATATCTGACTCCTGAGATAGCAAGCATAAGAGACAATAAAAGGGGTTATTATAATCTCTGCTAAAGTTATAGTTGATATGCAATTATACATGAAGAACGGGTGTATGTTTTTCCTCAATTGATATGGAATCCCAACCAATTTTAATTTCATTTTAGTCTATGTTGCGAGGAAGAAAATAAACTTTTGTCTACACTTGTGAATTGAGCGTAAATATTTTTTGTGGACACCTTGAAGGTAATAAAAAACTGATAAATTACTCAAGAAGTCTTTAATCTGTTACCAATAATGTATCTGTTAGATGTGTACGTTGTTCCAAATTTCTTTTACTTTTACAAATGTCTATTCCTTTTTGTTAATTTAAGCTGTGTTCATGACTGTAGGAAATTGGACGTTTGCAAAAAGTTCATGCTTCAAGGGCAATCAGTGCAAAAGATGAGATGGCGAGACTTTCACGCCATCTGGGTTCATTGCCTCTTCTGGCTAAACACAGAATAAATTGCATTCGAACTGCCATAAAGCGAAACATGGAGGTGCAAAATTATGCATATTCCAAGCAAATGCTAGAACTACTATTGTCCAAAGCACCTCCGAACAAGCAGGAGGAATTTAGGAGCCTGATGGACTTGTGTGTTCAGAGGGGTTTGACTAATAAATCCATTGATCCATTGGAAGATCCTTCGCAGTTCTGTGCTGCCACATTAAGCAGACTGTTGACCATTGGATATGATGTCTGTGATCTATGTGGATCGAAATTTTCAGCTGTGAATACTCCTGGATGTATCATCTGTGGAATGGGAGGCATCAAAAGATCAGATGCACTTGCAGGGTCAGTTGGCCCAGTTCCTTCTCCATTTGGTTGAGTCCCCTACCAGCGTGTGCTTCCTCTGGAATCTGTTGTGTTAACATAACTTCATTGTAAGGAGCACACACAGTTGATGGGAAAGGAGAAAAATTTATCACACTGAATCCCAGATATCATATAGTTTCTGAGTTTTGTGTACACAGCCAATGTTTTGTAGTGGTTATTTGGGATGGACTTTGCTGCCCCACCCATTCTTTAACATAAGGTTTCCTTCCAGGTGATTCTTTCTCTGTAATTACAGAGTTTTGTTATCCAATAATTTCTTAACACATATTGACCCGTTGTGAATATAGAAACAACAAGTTGAATAGCATAATTCCATTCTAGTTCATAATGCATCATCTTTTGGTTTAGAATTAATATGGATTGAGAAATGAAAGTTAACAGGTAAGATAGAATAGCATTGCAAAAAGGTTTAGTTTGATTCTGGCAAAAAATCTTTTGTTATGTATTTTTAAATGAGACAATCACTCCTCTTAAACTTCATTTCTGGAAATTATGGAAGAATTATTCCAAGTTGCATATATTGTTACTGCCATAGTAATATTTTTAAGATTATGTTTCTGTTTGGCTACGGTGGCGGCTTGAGCCATTATTGGTTATAATGGTCTATTCATCCAACTAGGGTTGTTTATGGTACAAAAACCAAACAAAATTGCACCATATTAATAATACAATTCAGTTTTTAAAAACTACTTTCAAAAAAACCGGTTAATTTTTAAATTAGTTACAGTTCAGTTCTGAACTAGTTTATAATTATAAATCGGTTTAATATGTTTGAACCAGTTTCAAATTGGTTTTTATTAAAATCAAAGAACCGATTTTTACTGAATTTTTTAAAACCTTTTCTTGTTGTCAGTAAGGATGAAAACTTTTGCAGAACAAATTCCGGCTTGTTTTATTTTTTAGAACCAGCAAGGTACCAATTGTTGAAACAGACCCCTAAAAATTTGCAAATGAAACTCTAACAATTAATCAGAAATAGAAAATGAAACCCGAACAACTTGTAGAAGAAAATAAAAAATAAAATAAAATAGAAACGAGAATGGCGAGAAAAACAGAAGTGGTGCACGACACTTACGATGACAAAGAAATTGAGATGCAATGGTGCCAATGAGATGGCGAAGTTGCATCAAACACATGGTCACACAAAGAAAGATTGTGTCGGAGATGAGATACGCAGAGTTACGTGGTCGGATATGAGATGCGTTATGTCGGAGAAAGGTTTGAGGATTCAAGAGATGTGACGCCACCGGAAATGCTACACCGCTACCAGAGAGAGTGGAAAAGGAGAGCGGTGAATTTGATTTGGAGCTAGGGTTCAATCATTTTGAATTTTGGGATTAAAATTTAAATTTTTTTTTTGTATTCACTAGAAAAAAAAAATCTATGATTTTAGTTAAAAAAATTTAAATCTGGTTAAAATTGGTTTTTAATAAAGTTTAGTTAACCGGACTTTTTTAAATTTATGGTTCAGGTCATAAACTATTTAATTGGTTTGATTTTTTTAATGCAGTGCAGTCTAGTTTATCAATCCAGTCTAGATAACCATATATTTTGGACATTCATACTCCTCACATCATGTTAGAGACAAACATTTTGACCAAAATAAGAGACAAACTCTAAAATTCAACCCTTTATTATCATCTGAGCTAATTTGCATGAACCTGGAGCTTAGCAAAGGTTGGTGTTGTGTACGAGACTCTATCATGGTTTGAGATCTCCATGCTCAGCAAATCTCCCGTATTAAGAAGAGAATGTTTGACAACCCAACAAATTTTAAAAACAAATAAAAAATCTTGAATTTGAGTTTACCAACATTAATTGAATTTCTATCACCACTTTCAACGAGTTCCATCAGAGTATAAACTATTTTACATGTTTAATAAGCATTCAAATATTAAGAAGCCCAGAAAAGTGTAGAAACTAACAATTAGAGAAAGGTTAAGTTGTCATTAAAGACCAAAAAAGACCACAGTAAATTTAATTTAAAAAATCCCAAAATTTTGCCTCAAACACCTGCAGAAATAAATTAAAACGAAGTTAAAATTGCCGGGTAGCTTCAGAAAGTTTTAAGTTTATGTTAAAGAATTGTTTAAGAACATTACTTGCTGGATACCTTCAGATTTCATTTATTAAAGAACCTAATTGTTGACGAAATGTTGAAATCTTGTCTGCCTCAACAGCCATGATTAATCCCATTGACCTGTAATTCTTCAACTGTAACAGGAAGAAAATGTATACTTCAGAATCATCGACGACGAGAAATTGCTACTCCTTCTAGAAAATCAAATTTAAACAAGAATCTATCTATAATGGAGACAAAATAAAAGAGCCAGAGTTCATATATAATCCTCAATGTAATATTGACCCTTTCTTATTCATTAAAACTGAAAAATTAAGTGAATTAAAGTTTAAAGCTTATAGCCAATCCTGATGTGATTCTGTTACA
Organism: Cicer yamashitae; assembly: GCA_037974755.1. Classification (NCBI taxonomy): domain Eukaryota; kingdom Viridiplantae; phylum Streptophyta; class Magnoliopsida; order Fabales; family Fabaceae; genus Cicer; species Cicer yamashitae. The sequence goes on along the minus strand of JBBPBQ010020322.1, from coordinate 4,574,627 downwards.
GTCGAGAAAAAATGAGCAAATCAAACATGTCCAAATGGTACTAAAAATAAAAGTCTATTCAATATGAAGGCAATCACATTTTAGATAATGTCTAAAATGCTATAGCCTTTCCTAGTTTCCCTTAACAAACAACATTGTCTAAAATCCTAAGAACAATCAAAGTAAAACAGACAACCATCCAACAAACAAGTTTATTAAAATTTAAATTTGTAGAGAAGAAACTTGTTAAAATTTATTAAGCTACATTTCTGTCAATATGTAGAGAAGAAACTTCATAAAATTTTGCACACTTGCATTCCATTTATATAAACACCACAACCCCAATAGACCACATGGCCAATACCCAAAGAAGTAAACAAATATAGTGCTTATTTATTTCTCCGACCGACAGAGATAGCAGCACTATGCGTTTCAAATTACTTTCAGAAATTGACAAAAAAACGAGTAACTTTCAGCAGATTAATAAAAACATCACAGATTCACAATGATAGTCTACTGATATGTAAGAATCATATAACTTGCCTCATGAGGTGCAGGTTGCTGAGTGCGCAAAAGAAAACAGAAGGACCACGAGCTTAACTGGAAATTATTTTGGACAATAATTAGTAATCGCAGACAAAATACATCAAAATGATGGCACCAAGATACTAATACCTTGTGAAAAAGTTCATCCTCAGGCTTTACATATACAATCGCCTCACCATTATCATCACCCAGTTTTCTTTTCTGTTCTGCATTCTTGTGCTATATTTTTACAGCCAAGAATGAAGTAAAACATCACAAAACAACAAAAGTGGAGCAGAGAAAAAATTATCTTAACCATAAAATCCAGATATATCAATAAGAGGACAGTAAATACGGAGGAGATACTATAGAAGCGTAATACCTTGTAAATTTTGCTAAGTATTAAATAATGCTTAAACTGGAAGGAATTCCGGAGGTCCTCCGTTGGCTGTTAAGTGTGCAACATGACAATATGTTATAAAGAAAAAATTAATACCCAGCAATCAGAGAGAAAAACATTTTAACACCCTCAACCATCTGATAGTATCAACATCTAACCTCATCTTCTGTGGCCCATGACACTTCGTTAAAAAGAGAATCATAAAGATGTGGTAAAAGCTGGGGAGGAAGGTTCACCACACGCTGTGATACCAGGAGACCGACGTTATGTGCTTGTTCCCCTAAAAGTAATCTCAATTGATCAGCAATGCCCTTCTCTTGGCATGCTTTAAGGAGGAGAAAGTCCTTGAATGACATAATACATCTTTGCTCCTAGCAAATTATTAGGCTCAATTTAGATTAGCATCTAGGAGTTTTTCAAATAAAACATGTCTTTCGTTCTAAACTTACAAAAAAAAAGTAACCTTGTAAATTTTGTGTTTGTAGATAAGTTAGATGACAGCAAATTAACTCTCAGTTAAGTTCTTACGACTGTTAGTCATAAATTTTTTCAAATTGCCACATGCCACCAACCATGAACCAAAGACTTTAAAATTAGAGCGAAAAATTGGAGATTGAAACAAGAATGAGTTGATTAAGGTTCAATTTCCATACAAAATGTAATATACAAATTCCTTTCTTTCTTGGTTATCAAAATACACTTATAAGCCAGTGTGATGTCAAGGTGACCACACAGCAAAGGCAGTGGTTATATATAACTATAATCAAGGCACCAAAAAGTATAAGTAAAAGAGGCAAACAGATCAAGCAAAATATCATATGTTATACCCTGTGACTTACCCTATACCTCCATAAATTAAGAGCGGTTACAAGGGCGAATATTCCTTCATCAGCATCATCCTCTACCTTTACAACAGTCCCTACAGTGGTCTGTCCCAAAATCAAGTCTACAAAGCCACTCAAATCCCATTCTTCAACGTCTAGGTAAGTTTGCAGCAAGGTCTTAACTCCATGGAAATCATTGGGTTTAGGATCAAAAAAGGCAAAATCTGCTTGGACAACTCCCTTAAACAACAGAGACCTTATATCAACAAATTTGACTTGCTCAATGATAAACACTTGAAATTTCAACATTTCAAAATATAATAACACAAGTGTTCATGGAAATTGAACCAAAGCATAAGAAGAGCTATTACATCAAACTCCCCGTCAGATGACTCAGACTCTTCCGATCTCTCTTCCAGGGGATGCTTGATGAATCCATTACCTACGAAATGGGTTAGGAATAGGCATGCAAAGTGTAAAACATGAAAGGCACTTAAAATATGAATTCACATGACTCGCTGATATTTTATAAAGGGAAAAAAGGAGTCTTACTAGCAGAGGAAGGGGCGGGGTCCTCAATGGATTCGGAATGACGCTTTGGCATAGAAACGGAAGCCATACGAGCAAGAGCACGAGCAAAAGGGGAGAATGTAATGGGCCAAGATCTGAGTTGTTGATGCCTTCTTGGCCTTCGAGGCATTTCGGTAACACTGCAACCATAAATATTTAATTATATCATAGTATGTAAATTTATATTCTTAACCACTAACAAAATTAAAATGTTATGCCGTGTCCTTCGTTTCAGGTTTGATGTGTATGCATTTAAATTTAAATGGTAAAACTGCACTGTAATGGATGACGTTGCCACCTTAAAACTTATAGAAGCTTAGGTATTAAACTTCAAACAAAACAGTTGAAAGAGAGTAGGAGTAATTGAATAAGGAATTACACAAAAAGCAGTGGGAGCCAAGTGCAGTGGCGACTGACGAGAGGGGCAGAATCTTCAAACGATAGAAGGTTTTAGTCAAATGACTAAAGTGGTCAGCCCAATTCAGATTAATACAGATTAACTTTGACCCCATTATACTCATTGGGTTGAAACTTGAAAAGGTTAACTCACCTAGGCATGAAAATGAATCAAAGCCGACTAACCTTTGTTTGAAATAGGTCTGTGCGTCTGGTCTATTTCCCAAATTTAAATTTCAAGTTTGGCCTATTATTTGTCACGGTTTTTTGTACGGCTTTTATAACCGATTAACCTATTAAAAGCGCTCTTTCACATGAATGCTTTTACATAGGACGGCAGGCCATAGGCTAAGGGACTTAAACAACAATACAAGTTCTGATTAATACAGGATAAACTAAATAACAACGATAGACTAGTGTTTCTTCTTCAAAGGTAATCAAAAGGTGGAAATTCTAAATAAGGTACTATTATCAACTGACACATTCTTAACTATCAAAATTATGAAAATACTGTCGAATTTCCGGTTATCTATCACAAAACTACATGCTACAGTTAGAGAGCAAATAAACATTTACTAGCTACAGTTATCGACTCTTCATAAAGGGATAGTGCATTTTCAAACTATTAACTTTCATTCTACAAGTATCCAGGATCGGCCTTGAGAATTTTTGTGCCCTAAACATTCATAGATACACTTAGAAACTATAATTCATGAAAAATTGAAATTAATCAATCCTAACAGCTTAAAATCGTAGAAACCACACAAAACAGAAAAGGGAGCTACGAATTGAAGTGGAAGACGTAAAAGAATGGAGAGATATACCCGCGATTTGACAATGGTTCGGCGGTTTGCGGCGCTGAATGAGAGGAAAGGACTATCGACTGAAAAGCTGTGCTATGGGTTTAAAACGCAGACATGGTATTTTTCTTTCTTTTTTTTCTTTTCTTTTCATAGATAGAGCTTTGGTTGTGAAAAAAAAAAAAAAAGACTAATTCTATATGATCAATACCTAAATTATCGGTCTCATCAATTGGCCTAAGTTTTTTTTTTATTCTATAGAAACGAGACTTTATTAGTCTAATAGGTAAATAAAATAAAAAAAGTTGTTTTAGTTAAAATTTAAACTTAAATTATTTCGAATAATTAATTGAAATTAATTAATTATTTGAGTTCAATTATTTCGTTAATTTAGTTTTTTAATACAAGTATTGGCTATTAATAAATGAAAAAAATGTTACACATTAATGGTTTTACAAGATTTTAAAATTTTAAAATAAGCAACAGTTTAGTTCTTTTGTAGTTGTGTTCCTCGGTTTAGAGGGTGTTTATGGTCTAAAAACTAAATTGAATTGCACCACATTAATAATACAGTTCAGTTTTTAAAAACTACTTCAAAAAAACCGGTTAATTTTTAAATCAGTTACAGTTAAGTTCTAAATCGATTTAAAACCAATTTATAATGATAAATCGGTTTAATATGTTTGAACCAGTTTCAAACCGGTTTTTATTGAAATCAATTCAAACTAGTTTTTATTGAATTTTTTAAAACATTTTCTTATTGTCGGTAAGGATGAAAACCTTTGCAAAACAAATTGAGGCTTGTTTTATTTTTTAGAACTAGAACCCTAAAAATTTGCAAATGAAATCCTAACAATGAAACAGAAACGAGAATGGCGAGAAAAACAGAAGTGGTGCGCGACACTTACGATGGGAGAGAAGTTGAGATGCGATGGCGTCGATGAGATGGCGAAGTCACGTCGGAGACGTGGTCGCACAGAGAAGGATTGCTTTGGAGATGAGATACGAAGGGTTACGTGGTCGGAGATGAGATGGGTTATATCGAAGAATGGTTTGGGGATTCAAGAGATGCGACGGCATCGGAAATGCTACACCGTTGGAAAAGGAGAGGCGAATTTGATTTGGGGTTAGGGTTCAATCCTTTTGAACTTTGGGGGCTAGGATTTAGTTTTTTTATGTATTTACTAAAAAAAATTATTCTATGATTTTGGTTAAAAAAAATTTAAAATTGGTTTAAACTGGTTTTTTAATAAAATTTAGTTAACCGAACTTTTTTAAATTTATGATTTAGCTCATAAACTATTTAATTGGTTTGATTTTATTTTAGTGCAGTGCAATTTAGTTTATCAATATAATCTAATTAACCATGTATTTTGATGACCACTATCTTTATTTTTTGTTCTTGTGGAGTTTTTTTTTTCAAAGATATATCCTCAATTTTGGTGGGATGAGAAAATTTTCCTATAAAATCTATACTTGTAAGAACCTTATTACAGTTTACAAAGGTCAAAACCCTTCAAAGGAAATACTCCATGCTATCTACTTTCTATGTGCACTATCTAATTTACAAAATCCACCACACCAAAGCCGATTGAAGAATTGATTGACAAACAGCACTCTCACTGGGTTACTTGTGGTTGTCCAAATATTTATTAAAAAAAAAAAACTGGGTTATTGATGTACAAGCAACCTGAAGCTGAAGTCATAGGGCATCATTTGAACCAGCTGTGAAAGAGGCTGACTTCCCCTTCTTTCAAGGCATTCAACTGCTTCCTTTCTCAGTTCAACAGGTAGCTGAAGGCAAACCCAATCCAACAAAGATTCCAAGTCCTTTGCAAAGTCAAGTAAAAACCAATCCAGTAACTTTGGAATTATTAACTTGTTTGTTTTTGTAATGCCAACTGCTGCCTGTAAATAATCTCTCTTTGCTGCTTCTAACTCATTATCAACTTGTGCTGCTGTGTACACCCTTACCTTCATAAAATAAAAATAGATTTATTTGTTCCATTAATTCAACCAACCATAATAAGAAATAAATTGATTGATAAATATATTTGTTCCATGTTTTTTCCAACACATGTATCATTAGCTCCTTTCCTAGATATTCAATTTCTCAGTATTGAGCCATAACATAAACATAACACCCTGAAACCAATTTTCAATCACATGAGATTTATAAAAAAAAAAACATCTAAATTGATTTCAAAGTGCATGACATCTTTGGTTTGGTCATATATTGTCCGACCAGATAATCATATATTAAGACATTAAAACATACCTGAAAAAGCACATAGTTACTGTCCACACAACAATATTGTCATCTAAATTGAGAAACAAAAACTTACCACAGGTGAAGACCAGCTTCCACAGGATAGTGCAAATGTAACCAAAGGCTCAGACCATTCCAAACCAAATATGCTTCTTGCTTTCATCTCATCATTTTTTGCAGCTTTTAGACAGGTCTGTTGCAGGAAGCAAAGATGAAATCAAGGGATGAATTGTGATCTAAAAAGCATGACAAGGACTTGAACAAATTAGAAGAACTATAATGTTTAAAAGCACAAGAAGTTAGTAGAGTATGCACTTACAAAGTTCAGGTGATAAGGAAGTCTCAAGATGAAGTGCTCTATGGTAATTGCCTTGAGCAGGTGGCCCCCCACTACTATTGTTGCCTGTCACAAGCATTGCCAAGTTTTAGTCAACTTGAATGCTTATCTAAAGAATCATCTTGACAGGAAACGAAATACTTAATAGTGGTTGTGTGAAATGGATATATGAAGAATTGAAGATCAGAACTACAATAGTTTTAGCAAATCAATCAATTTCACAAGGACAAACTTAATTATCTTTGATTTCAAGCTACTTCAGTCCAATCTGTGTAAAATACATAGAACAGTGATGGGATTTTTTTCTGTCTTATTAGTATTTTCTAGCAGCAAAAAAGTTGAGATTACTGTACCTTCTGCATCAGTGCAACAACCATTTCAGGACTTTCAGGTATGCCATGCTCTAAATATGCCTACAATATATTCAAGCCAAACAATTGTAGTCACCTCAACATATTAGGCAAGGTAATGTGAGTATGCGAAATCAAATATAAACCTAGACCTCAAAGTGCCAACCCTTTTAGAGCCTGTTTGCATTGACTTATTTGTGCTTATCTACTAACATAAGTATTTGTAAGACTTTTGAAAGATCTTATTGAAACATCTTATGACACGTCCATAAGTTGTTTTCACATTATTTCCATAAACTCTCCATGATAGCTTATGAAAATAGCTTAGAGCTTAGTTTGACTTTATTTTATCTTTTGTTATAGAAATAGCTTAAATAAGTTGTTTATCCAAAAAAAGTTGTTTATAGTGAGAAGTAGTAAATGAGTGACAGAAAAGTATCTTACATTCAGCATACAAGAATTATAGGTGTTTATCCAAAATGCAAGTTTCTCCTGATGAGTAAGACCCTTCAAGTTCACAGAGGCAAGCTTCCCAAATAGGAACCTGAACATGTTTGCTAAATTAGACAGACACTCATAGATAGCATCGGCCAAAAGTTAATAACCCTTTATCACTTACTTTAATCTATGGATCAGAAACACTGCATTTGACATTCGGTTGAGATCGACAGTGGAGGCTTCAATCTCACAAAAATTATTGTACGCACCGATATCTCGAGTTTTGGATACTGAACAGATACCATACGGATCGCGTGGAGGTGTTTCTGACTCTCCTAAGTTGTCCTTGAATGTGCCAATTTTCATAAATATACTACTCAAGCACTTGACAATATCCTCTGAAACTCTATTTGGTGTGCTATCAACTTCTACACAAGCACTTGAGGAATTTTGGGCTCTTTCCTGATCTACTAATCTCGTCTCCAACTGATCAATCAAAACAAAATGATAGTTGAAATGACAGATCAATCATTTCACACATCAAATAGTTAACTATTGAAAACTGTTGAATACCTGCAACTTCAAGTGATCTACACACTTGTCAGCTGATTCTTGTTTGGTTGGTGATTTCTTCACTGGAGGGATGACTTTAGCCATTTTCTTTTCAAAAGATTTCTCTTCCGAAATTGATGATAATGAATCTTGTTTTGAATGCAATTGTTTCCTATTGACTAGCTTTCTAGTGCGATCGTGTACAATGTTTGACGAGGAAGAAGAAAAAGACTTTCTACTAGAAGCACTTCTGGCAAGAGAAAGGTGAGGCCTAATGGCAGTAGAATTAAGCTCACTATGAGTCAAAGATTTTGACCTTTGATGTTTGGATCCTCTGATGGAATTCTGCTCCATTGGATCATTCAAATTTTCTGCATTCCTCTTGAAGGAAATGTAGACAGCTTCCTGATATAAACCTTGTCTGAAATTCACAACCTTCAGTTCTAATCGAACCACCTCTTCCTCCAATACCGCAACTTCAGCTACAAGCTCTAATGTCTAAAATACAGAATACAGAGTTTTTGTTACTTTCCATGTGTAATGAAACCAAAAATTCAAAACCAAAAACTTAATTATAATTGACATATGTAATGAATACAGTGATCAATGAGATATGATGAATAAAATTGATCAATCACTGACTTAGTGCATGTTCGGATTTGCAATGAGTTTGGCAGAATCACAGTGTGCCACTGTGATTTTGGCAAAAGCTACACTTTGTAGCTTCAAAATAATAATGGTGCCATCGTGATCATTGAAGAAGAGAAAGATACTTACATGGGGAGGGAGATAAGGAGGAAGACGGGGAAGTGCTCCCAAAGGTCTAGTGAGTGCTCTTTCCAACACTCTATGAACATTTTCTTCATGTCTCAGCTTCCTCTTTAACTTATCAACCTGCAAACTTGGAGCATCATTCATAACTACAGTCACAAATTACAAATGATGTGTAGGAATATCTTTCACTCACATCTTGTATCAAAGCCATTTTCCTTTCTCGACGCCCATTTTTCACGGTATTCTGTGCAGCCATTTTCCTTCGCCCTCCTGTTTCCATCTTGTCCTGCTTTGAACATTCAGTGAAAAACAGAATTTTTTGTTGAAACTTTGGTGTTTGTATGAAAAGAGAAAGAAAGACAGAAGGAAGGACAAGACTATTTGTTTATCATGAGAAGTGAAATAACATAGTTCTTAAGATTTGGAGTTAAGATGAAATTGTATTTGGTGCCAAATCATGTTAGTTAAAATGAAAAAAGAAAAATTGTATGATCCACAATAATAATTTTAAATAAGGAATTAAAATACCATTCATAACTGTTAAAGTAGCTCTTAGTTTATGTTTTGCTTTTAATCCAACTTTTTATTTTTCTAGGAAATTTTATGCTTTTCTTTTTACAACCTAGTAGATTTATATGCTTACATAGCTTTATTTTCACGAGAAGCCAACAAGCTTAAATGATGATTGGTTTCTTAAGATCTTACAATCAAACAGAAAAACAAAGGCAAAAAAAAAAAAAGAAAGAAAGAAAATGTGCAGAGAAAGAAGAATAAGAAATTAGTTTGCCGTTATTTGAAGGAACTTTGATTACCTGAAGAGTGGTGTGCGCTCTGCTACTCATCTTCTATGTTATCACTTTCACAGAAAACGAGAAAGAAAACAATGCAATCAGAAAAGGTAAAAAACATGCACAAGTGATGCTAACTCTAATAAAGTGAGTCTGCAAAAACAGTAACTAATAATTCACACACACACAAAAAAAGCATAGAAGGAAACAACTTTGAAGACAGAGAAAAAAGAGAAACTCAGAAACATTTCATACAATTCAGGGAGCGGGAAACATGAAAGCAGAGAAAAAGAAAAGAAAAAAAAATGGTTTTTGTTTTACATGATAAGTACTATGATAAAAAAAAAAAATGGAAGAGAGTGAAAACAAAGGGCATAGCAGGAGAAGGAAAAGGACGAGGTTTGATTTGAGAGGTTAGTTGCGGTTTCATCTCATTTAATGAATGATCAATGTTAGTGTTCCAGTTGTGTTGCTTGTAAGTACCAATGATAGTAATGATGATGATAACAATGAAACCAATTCTGAACTGAAATGTTTAATGATATTTAATTTAATACTGTAAAATATCCATATATTGAAAACAATTATAAGTAAATGTTGTTAACAGATATGGATATGGAGAGTGACAGAAATATTCCTTACTGAACTGCTGTGTGTAATTAATATTGTAATTTTGTCAATTTTGGGTTTTTTTTAATGTGTTATTTAATTTATTGACTATAATTAAGATAGAGGATGTTTTGATAGTCAAGATAAGTTAAATGTTCAATAGTTTATGAAAAAATGGATAAATGTTGAATAATAAAATGAGAATTACTACACTCCAGAATTTTTTTATTAGAGATAATTAGGATTTTTTTGTATAGATGAATACTCAAGTATTTCATAGTTTTGTTGGACATAGTACCCAATATTCAATCATTTAATGTCATGTTATTATTTATATTTAAAATTTGAATTAATTTGACTTCAAAGTATTGATACCCAACAAAACTTAAGAATATTGTTTGAATTCTTTCTTATTTAGTTTATATTGACTAAAAACTCACATATTTTTCATATAGATATTACTTTTCTTGATAAAAGTTATTGACCATAGAAAATTAGACAAAAGTCAAATAAAAATCATATATTATATAATATGAGAATGATAAAATAGTAATAATAACTAATGTAGTATAATAAACTAACTAATATGTCTAACAATAAATAAATAGATGTGGCAAGTTGGCAATGGAACATAAGGGTTAGATTCTATCTCCCCACCTCCAACTCACCACAAAACTTGTCCCATTATCAGGATAAAAAGTGAAGGGATGATGCAGCTGCATAAATTTATACACTTAACTCTTTATTATAGAATAATAATGGAACAAATTAAAGATGAGATGTTAAAAATAATGTGAATACTACTACTATTTCACATGGTTCTTAATTGTGGTAGAGTGACATTGAAAAACCGTTTTGTGTGGCTATTCACAAATGCAATTATTGTCGGGGTTAGGCATCATTACGGACATATAAGATTAAGAAGCAAGCAACCTCGTCAGTGAAAATAATCTGCTCAGTGCAATAGTGAATGCCTATGCAAATACTAGTATTTTATTATAAGATTCTCATGTGATATTGATGTAATAATAAATAGTACTATCAATTAACTACACACAATTTGTCTTGGAGAAAATGTTTGAAAATAGTAAATATATTGCTTCAAGTCCAAGTCAAATTGTATAGACTTATTATGCTGTGAGAATTATACTATATGCACGGAAACAGGTACGTTCTTTGAACTTAAACGTTAGAGGGAGTACAACTAATTAAGGAAAAGATGAAATTGCACATGCTTTTGGTATAAACATGGATTGGATTGTTTGCTGTTACTACACTCTATCTCTCATGATTAATAATTGCATAACTTTTTTTCACATAAAAATGGGTTAATTTTTTTTTTTTGAAGGCCTCGTTTAAGAGATTCTTTTGGGCTTCATTTAACATCAGGTCAGCAATTTTAACTCGCAGTCAATAGTAAAAAAACGAGGTGAAATTTGCAACTTTATACCAGATCCGTGTTACTTTAAACACATTAACGATGGAATAGTACATAGAAGAGTTGGTTGACCTCTTTTTTTCCATCCCTAGTGTTGGATTTGTTCTTTTGTAAGCTATTTTGTCTATGTTTTATAAAAATCAATTCTACTACTTCTACAGTAATATATAGAATCAATTCCATAATTTGTTAAAAGTGGTAGACATATATAAACGTACAAAACAAACTGTAATAAAAAGGTTTCAAATATAAATTGAAACATATTTAACTCACTTTCAATTAAAATTAATAATTTTTATAAAAGTAATTTAGTCAAAATCAAATTTACTCATCTCAAAACCAAATATACACATAGCAACTTAGCCAAAATGTGGATCAAAATAAAAGCTACTGTGTATATTAAAAATAGGGCTTTTCTTACTTCAATCATTTTACAAAGTGTGATTTGTGACATGCTATGCTAAAGATGAGGATTAAAGGGCAAAGCATGTCGTCATAGAGCTAGTGGAACTTTTAATGCAGAAGTCATCGATCACTTTCATGCTCTATTTCTAAAGGATGAAGAAAACGACTTCATGCAGCAAGTTAAATAAATGGAGAATAAAAAAAAAGACAAAGAAAAAAAAAAGTAAATAACATAAATGTAATAGAAAATTGTAGGTACAAAGTACACAGCCATTTATACTATTTTTTCCCTAAAGCATCACTCTCTCTTTCATTTAGTCATTTATTTTATTAATTCTTAATTTAATCTTTAAACTATATAAATATAATAAATAATTTTTAAAATATATAAAATCCATTAACTTAGGGATTAAATTGATGAGTTTGCCTATATTTTAAGGATTAAATTAGTCGATTTTATATACTTAAAGACTACATATTATTTTTATATATGTGATAGACTAAATTGATGTTTGATTCTTAAAAACGTTTGTGTTAAGTTTGAGTCAAGAGTACTACATTGGTCGAAAAAAAGTGAAAGTTGAGCAATATATAAATAAGAGAATCAATATACACATTGAGATAAGATTTTGAGTAAATATGTAATGTTCAATTCATTTGTGTGATTGTCATATATATATATATAAGACTTCGTTGATTAAATCATGAATGAAAATTAAAAAAAAATTGATTGTGGTATTAAATTTATTAGTAATTTAGATTATTTTCTTAGTTTACCTTTAAAAAATGAAGGATAATTTATAATTTAATTGTAGTATTTATTATAGATTATAAAAAAAAATATAATAAGAAAAATAACAAAAAGTCTTATATTTAGGGTTGATTTTACCTTAGAATTTGTAGGGTTATGGAGCGGATGGTCCCATTCCTCCCTTATAGTTATAGATGGTGTTGCAAAACGTACTCACCATAAAATTCTGAGCTTGATCCAAAGCATAAAGTAGAACGATAATATGAGTGGTTAATTTGTTGCGATTCGTGGAAAGGGAAAAGATTTAAGACACAGTCACATGCACATGAAAAAAGTGGGAAAATAGTTCGATTTCCAATACCCAACCTCTACTCATTTTTTTAGAGTGTGTGATGCTAAAGTACATGTTCCCTTGTCAAAAATCAAAATATCTATTATGCCTTTCTTTATCTCATTTCAACATAATCCCTCGGTTAGTATTATAAATAAAAATAATTATTTCTATGCTTATTAAAAAAAAACTAGTTAAGTATAATTAATTTTTTTAGATTTTATGTAAAAATTAATTTAAATTTATTAAATTATTCATTTGGATGTATAATGTCAGCTATTAATATTAAATATTTTTTATTAAAGTAAAAGTATATCAAAAATATTAATATTAAATAAGTCAAAAGTAATTAATTTTTATTTATAATAATAATAATTAAGATTTGAGCCAGATTTTTGTTTATAATAGTTACAAGAGGGATATAGTGAAAAACTTGTAATATTAATAGGTTAGATATTTTTTTACGGTAAATCGAATTCGAACGCGAGATATCTACCTTATAGATATAAATTTTTTAGTAGTGTTTGTCATTTCGTCTATAGATAAAAAATCTTGCTAAAACATAGACCTGTTGAATCATGGCTTTCTTGATTTGTTGAAATTGTTGGTTTCATTTCATGTGTTGTTGTTTGTCTTTGCTTCGATTTGCCGACAACAATTGTTACAAGGACAGTGTTGTCAATGCTCATGGCCTGCTCTGTTTAACCATGGGAACACAATAATGAAGAAGAGCTTAAACCCTTATAACCATTTTTTAGCTGTCACACACAAAGAAACCAACTTTTGTGGGCCACTGGCAATACCCAATAACTTTATTTTTCCCAAAAAAGCCATTTTCTTACAACGTAGCCCAAATACCACATACATTTAATCAACGTGTAAAGTTATTTAACTGTAACCGACCATGCAAAGTTATTTAATTTTATATATATATTTTTATTACTACATGTAGTGTTCTTGCAGTATTAAATCTTCAATATTTCTTGAATATCTTCAAAGTTCGACCCATGTGTCTATTCATCGGATTTATGAAGTCTTAGAAAAACTGCCTAGGTGATCGATGATCTAGCCAAGCCATGCTTGAGCTTCAATTTCAATCTCAAGATTTTAGAATTTTTCATGCTTTTAATTTCCAATCTCTTGTTTATTAATGTTGTTTGTACCTCCTTTCTTAAAAGTTTCGAGTTCCTTTTTTTGTTTTTAGTTTAAATACAATTTTGATCTTTTATTTTACACCATTCACAAAATTTGTTTCTCTATTTTAAAATATCTCAATTTTGATCCCTCTTTTAAATTTTTAAACTAAAAAGTGGTGATGGGATATATTTTAAATTACTTGACATAATCCGGTGACGTAGAATGATAACACTAATGATATTGCAAAAAAAAATCCTTAGAAACTTCATTTTCAACTACAAATTAATTACATGAAAATTAATTAATTCATCTAAATAACTCTACATCGTAAGATCGTATGTCATATTATTTAAAACATGTCACACCACCTTTTTGCGTTCAAATTTTCTGAAGAGAGGCCAAAATTGAGTGATTTTTAAATGAAAGACAAATTCCATGAACATATAAAAATAAAAATAAAAAGATTAAAACTACAATTAAACTATAAAAAACTTTCAATCTTTTTTCGAAAAACATTAGAAAGGTTTCATGAACTAAAGCAAATCCCCAAAAATGGGAATTGTATATGCATATATAAATACAACATAACAACAATTATTTTGGTAATATTATTTAATATAAAGATTGTTTGGCATACATGGTGATAGCACCAGTTGTAATTTTTTATTTATATCTTGGTCCAACAATAAGAATCTCTTGATGGTGTGGAAAAATGGTCCTAAAAATAGAATTTGGACCACCAATTGCTAGGTAATCCAATTGATGGCAGGACCAAATGAATGAACTACATATTGAGTGGTACCTTTCATCTTATCAAGACAACCAAACAATGCCTTGGCCTTATAACTAATTCTCAAATCTCAACCTTACACATGTTTGCCCCCCAAATAGAAGTCACGGAAAAGTAAAGGCCACAACAGTACCTGAGTGTGTACAAGATTACATTACCAGAAACTTGGATTTAGCCATTTGGCCGGTGTCTTATGGTATGGTCTACATAGCACCAAGTGTGAATTAGTGAACTGCCATTTTCAAAGACTCTTCATCTTCCTTTCATTTTCCATAAAATAAAATTTAATTGTTTTAGCTCCTAAGACACTCCATACTCAATATCTTACAAATAAGTTTTGTAAAAATTAGTTTGAAACCTAATAAAAACATTGTTTGTTACCTACAAGTTGTACCATTATAAGTGTATATTTGATTTTGTGATAGGATAAGCAAAACAACACCGCAAATCAAACATTCACTATGACTAGCTTTGAGAATCCAAGTATTCAACAAGATTAAGATTATAACGCGCCTACTAAGACATTTACGGTTTATGGTTACAAGAGAACATGACTTTTTTAAAGTGCCAGTTCACTAATTCACATTTGATGGTGTGGAAAAATGGTGATTTTCTAAAAGTGGCGGGTTGCTCCCAAAAATGATAGGATTTTCTAGTCCAACCATACCAAAACTTATAGGATTTTCCCTTTATTACCCAAAAATTATAGGATTTTCTTCATGCACTGATTTAGTTAAAATATTCACAAAAATTATACTTTGTTTTACACTACTATCTGATAGCGAGTGTGCATGAGCATGTATTGACTAGCTATGTGAGCTTTTTTATTTTTCAACTTAATTAGCCATCTTGAGAATTTTTCACAAGGGTTTGAGGACCCCTTACAAAAAAGCTGTCGAAACTATTGGCATACGCAGGACTCGACTTCATGTGAGTAACATTTTTCGAAACTAACAAGTGAGGTAAAGAGAAATGTTCACCCCAAATATCATATTCATACTCATCTGCTAGTCCTGCTGCCTTTTGAGCTTGAACAGCATTTTGGTTTTGAAGTTCGGATCCAGGAGCTTGAGCGTGCGAAGTAACAGTACCTTCTGATGACAACAAGGAGCGCGTAGGAGCGCCTGCACGAATTGGAGAAGTAGCACGAGGCAACTGAACAGTTATATTAGTAGTAGCAGCACTTCTTGAAGCTGAACACGACACTTGAGGAGAAGACATGTTATTACTGCAGCATTCTAGTTGAATAGCAGGCTTCAAAACAGAACCTTGGTTGTTTACAAAATGTTGTGCAGCCGCGACAGGTGGTATTGAACTAAGAGTCTCGAGAGGCATAGCAAAGGCAACTGGTGATAAGGGAGATGACGGCGTAGAGTTCCCACTTTGACTACTTGAAACTTCTGACAGTGATGTTAATTTTGCACCGAGACCTTTCCTCTTTTTTCTTCTCCCTTTTTCTTTGCCAGTTTTGACAACGAGATGACCACTCTGGGATGCTTTTGTTTGTTCAGAGCTCGGAACTTCTGTGGATGACAATATTCTTTCACCTCGACTATCCATCAAATGATGGTTTTCAGAAGTCTGCATCAGTTCATATGGATTTCCTTGACCATACGAATAACCGCCACAAGAAGCCTCGATTAAATGATTTATCTTATTAGTAACGGAGAGCTTACTCTTTCTTTCGTTTTGATATAGCAAAGAGGTTTTCCCCCCACTTTTCACAGCGGTGGTGTGGACCAAGTTATCATCACTCTTGCACGAATAATCCAGGGAGCCTAATGCAGTACTTTGAGGGGATACGAACCAAAACACCAAATACAATAAGGATGCAACAAGAAGGAATCCAGAAAGAGTTTTTTTAACTCGCATCCAAAACATCGACTTCTTGCAGTTACTTAGCATATCCTGCGAGAAACTTGCCTTCATCGGTAACAGAAAAATACCAGTAGCCAATGCAAGTTCAAGATCTCGATGCACCACGGCTGCAGAAAAATCAGTTTGGTATGATATCATAAGTTTGATCGACTCCCCAGGTTCAAGAGCAAAACCCCTACAATGAAGAATCTTAAAGCCATCCAAACCGCATTCTCTCCCAGAAACTCGGATACTTTTAACCTCCAATGGCAAGTCTCCTGTGTTCTTGACATATAACTCTTTCACTAAAGGTTGTGAACATGCAGAAGCTGTCTCTTTCGTGTGAAGTAATGAATATGGAAGAGAAAAATTGAGCGGCTTGGGAATTTTAAAATCGAAATCCACACTTTGAACATGCTCAGAACTCTCATCGAGCAAAACTAGAGAAAGCAACCCTCCCAATCCTCTTAAAGGAACCGACTCAACACCTGAAAGATTGTTTCTTACCAATGCTGAACCACTCCAGCCACAACGATCGGATGGATAAAAAATAACCGGCCCTAAAGTTGCACGATTGTAGGGGTGCACATAAGCCTCTGTCACTGCACTCTCTGGTATTGAGAATCCAAACTTTGTCGGAGTAACACCTTCATCTACAACCAAATTACCGGATGAAGAAGGGTTTAATAAATCATGCAGTCCCTGACACTCGTTAATTAGTTCTCCTGAATTCAAGATAAGCTGCATCGTAACTGGATGTCGGCTTGGATTCTTTACGGTGATCCACCTAGAGATGTGACTTCCAACCTGAATCGTCGGAAATAGTATCTCTTGGTCTTCAAGTACAGACATGCCACTCGCAGTTCCTTGAGACTTCCAGTTTTCAAGAACAAGCTCATCAACTGCTGTTTCTAAAACCTTATATACAAAAACAGCACATAGAATTGTTTTAATGATTGTTGGAAATATATATATAGATAAATAATCAATAATGGATGACTTAATTCCAATATGAATGTGAACTTCCTTGCTTGCATAATAATCAACCATGTAGACACATAGAACATTTTGTGATAAATGGAAAATGAAGAGAAAATGTTCCCTTTTGTTTGAAAAAAAATTGCAAAATTAGAATTCTTGCCCTAAAAAATATCATCATATAGTCATTTTAAACTGATTTGTTTTTTTCTCCTCTTCAACTATGTAGTAGAAAAAGCAAGGAAACTATTAAATCAACATACCTTGACATTTGGTGGCAATTGCGTGCTTCTGCCCACATACCCTGCCCGCATATTGTGAGCTTCAATATGTTTAGACTTGTCTTCTACTCCAGCAGATGAAAGTCTTTGATGTTCAAAACAAATATATATTATGTCCTCACATGGAATCACAATCAGGGGACTAGTCGAGTCATTTGTTAGAATTGACAGTTTGCAATTCTCTTGCAAGTCGGAGACTTTAGGCGAATCCAAGTGCAGGTGACTACAGTAAATAATGCCAACTTGTGTGACGCTGCCGGGGAAAAGCAGCAAACCTTCCTTGTACTTGATACGGAAAAGCTTCACGTCATCAACATCTAGAACTTTAACGAAACTTAAAATGTAAGAGGCATCATTCCTCAGAGAGATAGTGATAGCAATTTCACCACTGTCACATGTGGCTAGACCCTCGAGAGTTGCTGAAACAAATTTACCAACTGTGTCGGATGCAGAATGACGATCAACTTTAGCTTCAATAGGAACCATAATAGTATCAGATGTGTCTTCTGAGGATCTCAGTAAATTCAAACAAAATGCACCGAAGATTTTTCCCTCATGTCCAACTGTAATATCGATCTCGAAGAGAGTTTCGGAGTTATGTGGACTAATATCCCACTTCCTATGAGGCCTAATTGCTACTATTGGTGAACCTACTTGGCTACTCTTCACAACCAAACGATCCTTAATGGTTGGAGAGAGACGAGTATCAAAAACCTGAAAATCATTTACGCTACAAGTTCCTTCAGTTTCGAGAGAATTATCACCCAAAGAAATTGATATCCAAGCAGTAATTTCCTCCACATAAAGTTGTTCATCAAAAGGATTGAACAGCGAAAAATTCCGGCTCAACCTTCCACCAGGAGAGATTTTCACGCCCGACAAGGGCTGAATTCCAAAAGGAGACTCGATAGCATATCCTTTAGCCTCTACAACAAATCCACCTGAACTTGTCTGCAAAATCAGACTAGCTGATGAGACACCGAGACACTTCGGGAAGAAAACAAAACAAATTGAAGCTGATTCACCAGGTCTAAGCGAAACCTCGCTGTAGTTACAAGGGTAGAACTGCAAATCTGTGCTGAATGGTTCATATAGGTGCAATATGCTCTCGTTACATGTATTTTCCACAGTTAACAAAGCTGCTGAAGAAGAATATAAATATTTTTGTCCCCAGTCCAACACAGTCGGGTTAATCTTTATATCGGGTGAGACAGAATCATCCAACAAATTTGATTTAGACACCTCAGAGCTCTTTGGCGAAAATTGCGCTGACTTCTGATTATGCAAAGAGCCACCACATGAGGAAATATCATTTTTACGACCAATCTCAGTTTGAAGAGAAAGTACCTCATTGACTCTTTCTTTCGAGTTCAGAGAACACGAGATAACCCCTCCACTAAGTAACCTAAACACACCAAAGTCAGATAACCAGCTTTTGTTACTACCAGATTCTTCTGTGGAAGCTTCCTTTATAATTTTCTCTTTGCGAGAAAACCCGTCCAACAATGAAGGAAAGCAAAACAAATGACTGTTTGGACACACATTTTTGAAACTGTTGTCAGCAGCTGGAAAACTGTGGCCTAAACGAGAGTCACTAACAGCGGTGTCGGAAGAATCAAAATGGTAACTTTTCTCAAAAGATGCACAAGCATCATAATCTGGCGAACTTTGCACCACATTCATACAGCATAGTCCATATGCAACAAGGAAATATAAGATACATGACAGAACCACATGACAAGTGAATTTTCTTGCCAGCTGCAACAATCCCCTAGTTGAACCATAAATACACATTAGATTTTTCGCACAAAACAACTAAAGAACGAAATGCTTACATTGCCAGAAAAATAATACACACATTTCTGCAAACATAAAAATGTCAAATAGCCAAACATTTTCCTATTCATTCATCACTTCATTTGGCTCCAAAAAATAAATAATGAAAAGGGACATTTTGAGATAAATGTCATTTAACAAAAACTTAGATTAATTTATAAATTGATAGCAAAAGGGTAGATTTAAAATGGCCATATAATAAGCCACTAAATTTAAATTTAACCAATTGCAGTTACACTTCACAGCATTGATTACAAAACAAGTAATTCCAAGCAGCATATAGTGCCAAAAGTAAATAAATGAACAACATGTACACGAAGATAGGAAGTAATAATAATAGAAATTAAGCTTGGTAGGCTAGAAATAGAAAAGATAAGG
The DNA here is from genome assembly GCA_037974755.1 of Cicer yamashitae. NCBI lineage: Eukaryota > Viridiplantae > Streptophyta > Magnoliopsida > Fabales > Fabaceae > Cicer > Cicer yamashitae. The sequence goes on along the minus strand of JBBPBQ010020322.1, from coordinate 4,554,834 downwards.
ATCCTTATCCGCACAGTTATTATGTGAAAACTGAAAATTTTAATTAATTATCATACCAACCATTCTTGAACTTGTCATCTATAAGACAAAAAATAAAAACTTTGTGAACAAAAAACTAAAAAAATTACCATAAACACTTAAACAAACCATTCTAGCTAACCTTAACCATTAACCCAAAATTTTCAACTGAAAAAAAAAAATCACAGTAATCACTCTCAAAACGAAAAAAGAAAGTATCTTTACTCAAACCATATATCATAGGCGACACAAATAGTCACAAGGTTGAAAATTTATTAGAAAATAAACAAAATAAAATAAAATAAATTTGAAAAAATAAATAAAAATAGCCAAGAGAGAAAAAACAGTGATCAACTTGAAGACAATGAAAAAGGTTGAAATTTTATGGAATATTGAAAAAAATAAAAAATAAATAAATAAAAGCGGAAGAAATAATTGAGTAAGGAAAGTAAAAAATGGTGGAAGAGAGAGAAGAAGAAAAGATACCGGCGGCGAAACATAGGGTTGATGATTAGGGTTTGAAGGTCCATGGAAGAAGAGAAAGAGAAAGAGAAAGAAAAGAAGAAGAACCCATAAGACGTTGAAGCGATTTTTTTGGGATTCTTTCACTGCGCTTACTACAAGATGAATGAATGAATGAATATTTTTGAGGGTGGTAAAACAACTACCTGAGTTAAAATAAATATAAATACTTACTAATTAAAATAATAACTAAGTTAATAACTTAATACTAATTTTTATTTTATTTTATCTTGAGAGGTTACAAACAGGTTTGAAAAGTTGCTGAAAGGCAATTCTGAATGCTTAATCTTATAAAAAAATAAGATATCGTTGATCAGTCAAAAGTTCTTGAAATAATTTTATAAAAAAATATATATTTAAAGTTTCGTGAATTTAATATTTTTTTATGAGACTTTTTTTACATTTCTTTGTGCGTCTATGAAATATTTATTATCTACCGTTAAAAAAAAAAAGAATTATTTTTTATGTGTTGTGGGAATTTCCAAAACAAGACTTTATAAATTATTCTTGAGGAAATACGTTTGTTGAGTAAAAATTATTCTTGAGGAAATACGTTTGTTGAGTAAAAATTATTTTAGTAATTTGAATATGCAGTTTTTGTCAAAAATAAAAGGAACTTGAATATTTTAATACTTAAAGAAACATTGAGCTAATTAATTCTAAAATATTTAAATATTCATCTAATATTATTATTATTTTAATGTCATGCATAAATAAATGAAAAACAGTTTAATATCTTAAAATATATTTTTAGAGAGACAACTTGAAAATTTAATTAGAGAGTAAATAAAATTAGTCAATAATTATTACGATAAAAATTTAAATTTAAATTATTTTGAATGATTCGTAATTAGATAATAATTAATTTTTTGAAAATCATAACAATAAGTATCATAAATATAATTGAAATGATAAAAATTATTTAATATATTAAGATGTAAATTTGAATCCACAGGACAAAATTTATATTTTATGTGTTTAGTGTGCTGAAGAATAAAAATGCAAGAATGAAAAATAAGTGCTAAAATTTATATTTGAAATCCTTGCTTTGAGATAAGAAAAAGCACGTTCAGTCTCAAGGTTTAGTTGGGAAAAGTGGCAAAGTCATTACCGAGCCCACTGCCCACTTGACTAGCAAATCACATTGATGGACTTTGCCCTTTTCATTGAGATGAGCATGCATTTAAAATATTTCAACTAATATACAATCAAATCAATTATAAGAAGAAAAAAAGTGTGACATTTAAGACACTCGAATTTAAGTAAAAACTAATTTCTTTTATATTTAATATTATAAAATACCCTTAAATTAATTATTTAATATTATGCGGGTTATCATTATAATTACGAATAAATTAATAAATTAAGACTAAATGTCTTAATTATCATTTTTAATAAATATAAAAATGTGTATGTGTATTTTTATTAATAATACACTCGATTGAATTTTAAGTTTTCAATCAATTACAATGCAAATATGGTCCCGCAGTTTAATTAATTATTGTCAGTTTTATCAAATCTAAATGGTTTTATAACTGTTTTTTTAGATTTTCAATGTTAATAATTCACCCAAATTATTTTGTATCTCAAGTTCCATTTCAACTGATTCGATTGATCAATTCCATCTAATAATAATAACATTGGTAGATAATATATTTCACATTTTATTATTCAAAAATTTATAAACCGTATAATTTACATTTAGATTATAGTTAAAATTCTATTGGTGAATATTTTCCGTACAAGGCAAGATCTTGTACTAGTTATATTCTTGATGTAAAAAAATAGTAACATTAGTGCGTAACATATCTATTGTAATTCTGTCAAAAAAAGGAAGAAATATTCTTTTAAAAAACAAAGAAATATTTGCTATGTCCATCTTGCTTCGTGGTTAAGAATTACTATTCCATATACTTTTCAGCTTTACGCATATAAATATAAAATACTCCTTGGTCAATTTAATAGACGGCGTTCTTTGAAGATGATGCGAGTGAAAACTGTCGCTGTTTGGAGTACTGTGGTGCCTGCGAGAATACGCTATACATAAAACCCTTTTCCGTTCCGTAGCTATTTTGGAAACAAAGAATGATAGCATTTTTAGTTTGTCAAATACTAGCTCCTATCCTAATTTACAATATATATATAAATACTAGTCCCACTAAACTGTGGACCACTTTACACTAGATTCCAAAATCAACTAAAACTCTTTAATACCATGTTAATAATGACAAACATAGAAGGGAGAAAGATGAAGAGAGGAGGAAGACAAACAACCCACTAGGGTTTCATATACTAAAGAAAATGAATAACTTGAATATGATAGGATTACAATATGTATATATACAAGAGAATAATATTATCTAATAATATTCACCATATATTAGCATCAAACTTCCAGAAAAGAGTATTATATTTAAACTTTCAATTACAATTAGTTTACCTCGAAATTGATCTATATAACTCAAGTTATGGTATTCTAAAATCAACAACATTACAATAATCTTATGACAGAGTAAATGTGTTTATAATACTACTACAGAGCTATTTCTATATTTAGTAAGATCATAAATTTTAACATGATAAAACTAGTATGTGTCTTCGATGAGACCCAATTGATTTCACTCAAAAACGAGTTTCCTAACTCAATATATAGATATTTTAAGATTACTAATGTTGAGCAACTTATAAAAAAGAACAATCTACTTCATAGAATCACAAAAAAAATTAAAAATTAATATAAACTTATAAAAAATTACAGCAACAAAGTGTTACAAGTCTAAGTGATTTCACTCAAAACCGATTCATATTGCTTATGTTATACCAATTTTAACCCAACTACGTCCTAATCTTTTTCCGCATAAAACACTATAACTTTGACAATTTAATTAAAATATCAAACGATGTATGATTTGAATAAACGACAACCTTTTAAAAAGTTTAAGATGTCTAGTTTATAAATATAATTTTTATACAGCATAGTAGGCATTCAATTAATACAGTTATATAGGTACAAAAACGGAACAACAAATTTTTTTCCAACTTGTAACTCAATTTTTTGGATGCATTTGTTTCAGATTTTTTCATTAAAAAATCTATTTTTTTAAACCAAAAATCATTTTATAGGGTTTGAAGGGTGTTTGTTTCATATTTTTTTAAAATCATTTTGTTAAAAAAAACATTTTTTGGCTAAAAATGAAAAGTTAAAAATATTAGCTTCTCAAATTCACTACTGCAATAGATGAGAGAGAAAGATGTCACAAATTTTAAAAACACGGAACTTACATCAGTGATAATAGAAAATGATGTAATTACCTTACCCTTTTTGAAAAATCCAAAATTACCTTCCGTCAATTTTTACTGGGTTTTCTCTATACTTACATCAGTTTTGACAGTTTTTCTCGTTCCACGAGGTTCTGATATAGATTTTTCATCAAATAAGTTTCCTTCTCCTTTTCAAATTTTTCACATAGTTTTTTTATTGTTTCTACACCTTTTATTTGAATCATTTTATTTTTACATCATTCATATGTTGATACTATTTTTTGTTTTTTTTTGTTTTTGTGTGTTTATTTATTCATACTATTTTTTTTTTTGCTTTTGTGTGTTTATTTATTGCTTTTTGATGAGTACTTAAGGTATATTAATCAATTTTAAAATGGGTATAAGAAATGGATTAAACATATAAATTTTGTAGGGTATTATAAAAGCCATGTCCTTTATGGTAATTTTGTAGTTTAAAAAATCACTTTTATAAAATTGTATAAAAACAGATTAAAAATTATTTTTTTAAAAAAAATCATTTTTATGATAGTAAACAAACAGAAATAAAATAAATCATTTTAAAAAAAATCTCTACAAAATAATCTCTAAATTTTTTAAACTAAAAATTATTTTTATTTAAGCTCAAACAAACGCACCCTTTATATCAACTCTCAATGAAAATTAGTGAAATCGATGTCTATTTCGAAGGTAATTAAGTTTAGTTTATAATAGGACAAAAATCACATACAAACACTATCTATGGAGAAAGGTTTGAACAAAATAATGAAGGTATACCTGTATGGGTTCAAAGACAACATTATACTATTTTTATTTCAAGTTTTACATTTTCAAGATAATTTCCTCAACTAAGTAAAATACATTCAAAATTTAGCATAAAATCAATTAATTACCAATACTAAACAACTATCATAATAATTAATAATCTAACATGCATTCTTAATAATCAATGATACTAAATCAAATAGGATTATCACAATACCCAAACATGCAAATTATGAATAGCTATTAACAACATGCAAACCAAGATATCTAAGCACACCTAATAGATGTTTTAAGAAGGTTTTCTTTGTTATCTTTAAGAATGGAAATCAAAGGTGATGAAATCTACCATTGTTGAATTTTATGTTTCCTTTTCAAACATGCAAGAACCATAACCCCCAAAATTGACTCATTCTTTCTCTTCTTCTTGTTTTCTTGTTGTCATTTTCCTTTGTTCTCTTCATCCCCCACTCCTCCTTTCTCTCTCACAACTTCCCCTCTCTCTCTCACCCTCACTCTCTCTCATTTTCTTTGTCTCTTTTTCTTTCTTTCGTTTCTTTTCTTTTTGTTAAGTTATAAAATGAAGTTAGAAGAAGGCAAATTTGCATGATTCAATTCTTTATTAGTTAGATTTGAGGTGAATGGAGGTAAGTTGGGTGTCATGTGCGTTGATTTTTTGTTATTTTAAGAGAAAACTTTTCATTGATTTCTCTTTATTGAAAAACTAGTGGATATGAGAATAAATAAGGTATTCTAATTTTCTTTAATTTATACTTTTACATATAAAACTCCCTAATACTTCTCATTGTTATATTACTAACATCATCTTAAATATCTATCATTCAAATTTTTAATAAATGATACTACCATCCACTTATTTTTACATATATTTATTTGGAACTAATACCTTCATCTATTTTTTAGCGATAATAATAGTAATAATAATAAGAGTGTTACAATAAAAAAATTGTGGTTTTTAAGATATATCTTTTTATGAATTTTTTTTAAGACATGTACATTTATTATTTAAATAAATTTTTATCCTGATTTGAGATGTTTGTCTTTTGTATATTCAATATTTAATGTCTTACATTCTTTCGTGAAACTATATTTATAAAAATTTAATTTTTATATATTTTCAGTATAAAAAATTTATACGATAAATCATCACGACTAATCATGTGAATAACTTTAAAAATAGTTATGATAAAAATCAAACATTATTAATAATTTAACGATTATAATTGATTGTCAATGTAACAAAAATTATATCAATAATATATATAAAATAAATTCTTTGTAAAAATATTAAAAAATGACAATAGTTAATACGTTTATTGGTTTTATTATTTTTGTTCTTATAATTAAAATGAGAGAAAGTAAAAGCAAAAGTATTAATCAACGTTCTTTTTATGGTTACGGTATTAATCAACATTCTAGCAATTAAATAATTAGGGTGGATTCCTAAAAAAAAATGTAATTAGGGTACATTAGACCAAACGAATAAAGCTCTATAGTACATAAGTTCATAGTTTAATGTACGTAAGACTCTCCCTCTAAAAAAACTTACATAGACTCTCTCAATATAATTTTTTCAAATAGACAATAATTAATGTTTTTTTTGTTTTTTAAAAGGTACTTAACTACGATTACCGGTTACATGTCATAATTTTTTTTTTAACTCTACCATAATAGCTAGCCTATGTAAATAAATTATTATTATGATTATGATTATCATATCAAATTGTAAACTCATATTAAATTATAAATTTGTTTAGTATTTTTTTTTGTAATTTTAGTATATTAGTCCATATCAATTTTTAACATATTTAAAGTATATTATTATAAAATAGAGTTTAAAATGAAGTCATATAAAGTTAGATTTTTAAAAATATCACGTTAGATACATATATAAAAATAGAGTTTAATATTATTTAATATGATTCTTGTTTTGAAATATAAAATTGATCTCTTTGTTGGTGATGGACATTGCACCTCTTCGTCTTTCCAACTGCTGTAGGAAGTGATACATGCTGTAGGAAGTGATACACACAAAGACACTCTAATGTTAAAAGTTAAAAGAAAGACAAATTAAAAGTAAATTTTTTATTAATTATAATTTGTTGAGTAAATATATTTGATGTGATCTCATTATTTGCAGTAGTTTTGAGATCCGATGAAGATTTATAATGTATTCTAATTGGTCAATATCATTTGAAAGACATCTAGTTATATAAGATGATATGCTTCAATTGTTCTAATTAGTCCATATCAATTTTTAATATAAAATAGAGTTTAAAATGAAGTCATATAAAGTTAGATTTTTAAAAATATCACGTTAGATACATATATTAAAATAGAGTTTAATATTATTTAATATGATTCTTGTTTTGAAATATAAATTGATCTCTTTGTTGGTGATGGATATTGCACCTCTTCCTCTTTTCAATCGCCGTAGGAAGTGATACATACAAAGACACTCTAATGTTAAAAGAAAGACAAATTAAAAATAATTTTTTTATTAATTATAATTTGTTGAGTAAATATATTTAATGTGATCTCATTATTTGCATTAGTTTTGATATCTGATAAAGATTTATGATGTGTTCTAATTGGTCAATATCCTTTGAAGGACATCTAGTTATATAAGATGATATCAAATTAATAATTTGTTAGACGATATAATTTGAGATCTGATAAAGATTTATGATGTGTTCTAATTGGTCAATATCCTCTGAAGGACATCTAGTTATATAAGATGATATCAAATTAATAGTTTGTTAGATGATATAAGTTCTCATCCAACTCAGTTGTAGATATGCTCCAACATTCCAACATTTCTCTTTTATTGTTCGGGCCTCATTGAAGTACGAAGAGGACTTTTTTCGCTACACTTTTAAAAAAAAATATGTTTTGCTACACTTTAAAAAAAAAAAAAAATGTTCCAAAATACTATTATTTTTTCATTATATATGGAAGTACTACTATTTTTAGATCTAAGTTTCCATCTATTTTTCACTTCCCCATATTTATGGTCATTGCAAAACACATGAAAATTGTCTCAGATTTAAATAGAACCAATTTTTTTTCATCCACACAGTTCATTTATGAGTAATCTTATTTTGTTACATAGTCCATTAGCTTTATCAATGTTCCTAAAAAAACACCAATCTTTAATTTTAATCGGTGATGCCTTATTTTTTAGTTTTCCAAATAATTTTTTTATTTCCAAAAAACTTACTATAAAACAATACTTTAATTTTAAACAAATAAAAACAATGATTATTGAAAAATTAAATAATTAAATTCGATCAAATAGGAATTTTTAAAATAATTGACATAGACATGTTAAGTATATTAAGTAAATTAGTAAATTTAAAGATGAGTAAGTAACTGAATAATGAATTTTTATTTTTATTACTCAACATAGTAACCTATATGAAATACATGAAATTTAAGAATTCATATAAATTTTGCTTCATTGTATCAAGTGGCAAAATATCATTCATTTTAGTACTACTTGTTGTAGCTTAAATACTAAAGATAATCATAAAACTATGATTATCTTTTATCTTTGAATTTGCATGTTAGTCTTCATGAATCTTTCATGAAACATTTAAAATTGTTGATTTTGGCAACTGTAGTCTTCGTGAATCCTTTGAATTTGTATGATATTTAACAATAAATTTAGAATGTAAAATGTATAGTACATTAGTAAAAATAAAAATTTATTGTATTCGTACGACGCACAAGTTATACTCTAGTATATTTAAATGTCGAGTTTATTCTTTATTTCAATATTTAATATTATTAATTAATTAATTATTTAATTAAATTTTAATTTAATTATTTATTTAAAACTTGATTTAATTTCGTTAAACAAACTTGATTTAATTATTTAAATTAAGTTTCGTAAGTAAAAAAAACAAATAAATTAAACAATTTTATAAAAAAAGAAAACAAAAAGGGGAGGTGAGAAATCGGATACTCTCTAATAAAAATTAAAAAGATTCAATTGAGAAATCATTTTCGTCTTTGTCCAAAATCAATATAACAGTGATATAATGGAACTTAATTATAAAAAAATGGTAGTATGAAATTTAATTATTATTTTAAAGGTATATTAAAAAAAAATCCGAAGGAGGACTTCGGTTCTGGGCCTCCAGGGCCATATAGATACAAATATCAAAATAGAACAAAATGTTAAGTTAATTTATCTAAAAATAGTAAAATTACTTATTCAAAACGTTAATACAAAATAAATATTTAATTAATCAATACATCATTCATAGTTTATATTTTTGATAAGGTCGGATCAATTGAAAAATAATAATATATGATATTTAATAAATTAAAAAATAAGGTCAAAGTTGAGTCTCGTAAAATTTAACTCGACATGTTTTAAAATCCTAATCAGAAACAGATAATTTTTTTTGTTGACAAAATACTTATAAATAAATTAGTTAAAGGAAAATGAAGAAATTGATTATCCACTTTAAACTTAGAAACACACCGTCATATAATATTTTGACGTGGTTGTCACTTTTAGGTGTGATTTATGATTATTTAGTTTCTTTTTAGCATCTCTTCAAGTGAAATTAGACTATATCGAGTTAGATTTTGTAAAACTCAAATCTAATCTACTTTAAAAATGTTTTGCCGAATCCTGACTTATTTTTTATTATAGGCCCATTTTTAAAGATCTGAGCAACTTTTTTTAAATTCAGATAATGAATGTTTAAAAATTATTTGCTTGAATTATATTTTAATATTCAACATGATATTTTAGAGAATTTAATATTATATGACAACATATTTTTATTGTATTTTATAAGAATAATACATTTAAATATGTAAAAAAATTATATAAACAATATGCTTGAATTATAAAAAATGTAAGCAAATTTATAATTTAATAACAAGTACAAAGTTTAACATGATATAATAAATTATTTATACTTAATTAAGTGGTAGGCCTTAAAAGATTTATTAATGATCTGTAGTATGATTTGTTTAGTTAAATAAATTTAAGTTTTATTAATAATGTGTAGTATGACTTTTTTAATTAATTTTTTTTTATAAATATTTTGGCACGACCTAGACTTAATTATAGACCCTATTTTTTCATCTAACCCATTCCAACTCTTAGCTCTCAATGACCATCATCATCGTGTTCAATCTACTCTATTAGGATGGAAAAAATTTGACCCCGTACCTCCACAATTAACTCTATACCTCTAAAAAACAGTGAAAATACCATAATACCCTCGTATATATTTTTTCAAGTTTTACGGTACAGAACATCACTCCGGAAAATTTGAAAAAAGTTTTCCGGTAAACTTTTTTCAAGTTTTCCGGAAATAATGAACTACCGGAAAACTTGTTAGTGACTTTTCCGGAAGTTACCGAAAAACTTCACCCACAAGTTTGCCTGTAGTTTCAGATTTTTTTTTTATTTTAATTTTTTTTATTATATTAGTATTTAATTAATTTATTTGATTTTAACAATATTTTTTTTAGGTGAGTAGGGATAAACGGCGAACCTTTAGTGCCCATGGCCACCCAAAATTTTCAATAATTTTTTAAGTGATCTAAACAAATTAATAAAATTTATTTTTTTTTAAAAAAATAAGGGTATGTACCGGAAAACTTGTCGATAAAGTTTTCTGAAACACGTTCTGTACCGAACAAGTTGGAGAAAGTTTTCCAGTACACACATTTTTCTCTTCTGTACCGGAAATATTTTTTTTAGTTTTCCGGAAACATCCTTCTGTATCGGAAAACTTGTAAAAAGTTTTTCGGTAAAACTCTGTGTACCGAAATTCTTGAAAATAATTTTCCGAAAGTGAAAGTGGATTTTGTAAAAAAATAAAATAAAAAAATTTGAAGGTATTTTTGGCATTTTCAACAAATTGTGGGGGTATAGGGATAAAAGTGGGGGTACAGTGTCAAATTTTCTAGGATGGATTAAGCTAAAGCCCAAATCTCGTAATTTCTATATAGGTGCTCTTTCTTTTGTTTTGAGGCTCCTCTTCTACGAAAATCTTGTATTGATATTGAAGTACTCCAGACACCCTCTTCAACATCTTTCTTTGCTATGATAAAAGTGAATGAAATGTTTTACATTTTGTGTTGTCGTTTTGCATATATATTATTGTTAAATTAAATATGCTATATTTAAAAAATTCACTAATCAATATCCTCCTATAAGATCTCGATAAGTAAAAATTGATTACATGGTTGAAGAGCTTGTATAATTATTCATTTTCTCTTTGATTAATTAATAAGAGAAGATTGAATTCTAGTATTTTCTCTAAAAGCATTTTTTGACGTGACGGAATATTTCTCTAAAAGCACATCTAACTTAATTCATAATTTGAAGAAGTTTATTATTTACACGGAAATAAAAGCTAAACATGCAACAAGAAAGAGATACATAATGAGAGAGCTGATACTTTCACACGTATTTACATAATATTATAAGAAAAATACATTTTATATATATATATATATATATATATATATATATATATATATTAACAGAATTATTTGGTAGAAAATATGATAGCGATACTATAAGACAAAATTAGCCAAAATTTATTTATTTATTTTAAAATTACTAAATATGAAAAAATAGCATAATTTTAAATTAGTAGTCGTTAAGTATATCCAACAAATCTCTAAAGTAGGAGAACACATATTGCACTAATACATGCATGCATAATAATGAGAGTCTAAACTAAATGATATTGATTGTAGAGCACAAAATTCATCTTATCATTAACATTGAAATGAAATAGCATTAACGTAAAAACATCTATTCCTTTTTTAGAAAATTGTTAACAAAACGCTCTAATTAATTAGTTGTTTACAGAATGACCAACACCTGGACTATGACCCGGAGTTGTGGGTCGAAAAGTTTCAACGTATCCCTCTAGATTTCTACCGCTTTTTGTCATTCTTTGGACGGAGGCGACCTTCGGTGAACCGATGGTCTCTCTCAAACTCCTTATTCCTTCTATTGGGAGTAGTTCACATGAAAGCAACAAGAGCACAAAGATCAAACAACTGCTAGTGAAATGTGCCATGGTTAAATCAAAGATTCAAGATAAAGAAGGAATGGTTAAAGATTCAAGAAAAAGAAGAGGCTATAAGAGTTTAATTAGGGTAAAAGACGGCGCTTGAGGAATTGAAAGGGAAAATATTGATATATGAAAGGCCAATATGTAGCTCATTGGTATTTAAAGACCATGAAGAGCATAAGCATGTGCTCCAAACACTGAGGGAAGACTAAAAAATAATATAACGAATTAAGAGCTAGCCAAGCATCAAGGAAGATTCCATTACAATATTCGCGATTTGAACTACGAAAATAAAATATAGTTTATGTGTAAAAGAATGAAAAACAACACCAAAAAAGTTTATGAAACAAAAGAATTGTTATGGGCTCATGCAACTTTTTAATTAGAACCTTAAAGTTTAAACCAAAGTTAGAGGGTAAAAAAAAATTGAATTTTCTCGATTCAAATCTCATCTATGTTTTTTATTTATTTTATTTTTCTAATTTTTCGTTGAATTAAAAGTTAATATCATATAGATCATGCATTGAAAATTTTATACAAATCTAAAATCATTTGATATGTTATTGAAACTCATGAAGATTAATGATGTTCAATACAAATACATAAGACATTAATTTTAATTTATTTTAATAACATATAAAATAATTTTATATTTGTGTAAAATTTTACATACATAATCTATATAATATAAAATTTTAATTTAAACTAAAAAAAATTGAAAAATAAAATAAAGATAAAGAAAAAGGATCAAAAGAGATCGATGAATGTTTAGATTGAGTCATTCAAAAAGGTAAGTACACCATGGACATTTTGCTTCATTTTCCTAGTGCGAAGGGGTTTTGTTATTTGATAGCTAGAATAAGCAAAATGGATTGATGAGTAGACAATTTCACCAAAAAATGAATACTTACAAGTTACAACCATTAGTTATGCTTACTCTATAGAATGGCCAGATATGTGTCTAAGAATAATAAATATGCACCGTTCTTTATGTTAGCCTTTACTATAAGTGATTTGCCGTCAAGTTAATACATTTTAAGATAAAAATAAAGGTGTATATTATTAGGATATATCACTCAATATTAATTAAGTGTAATTAACTTTTTTATTCTATAAAATTAAATATATTCTCGAAAGTGTTATTGGTGATAACTTGTTCTATAGAAATAGTAAAAATAGTTACATTTGTTTATATTTAAGACTAAATATTTGTTTTGCATATATATATAGGATCAAGTGAGAATAATTATTCTTTAGATCAAAGAAAGGGATCAAATATATAGTTTAGTTTTTAAATTTTCACGTGTCATTCTTATCTTTTATGTGCGTGATGGACTTCCCTTCCACTTTTGCCCTTCATCCATGTTCAAAACAGGAGAGAGAATAAACTAGATTTGATTCTAAACTAAATTTTGGTAGCTCTAGTTATTTTGTAATTTGGACCTAGTACTGCTGTTTAGTCCAAGTATCTCTAGAAGAAAGCAATGCTCTCTATTGTTATATACATGTCTTTTGAAGTTATCTTAAACAAACTAACGAATAACCTTTGATCTATAAACAAATTTCAAATTACTCTTATCTTTTATCGGGTCACTCACTTATTTATTCACTCTTTATTAATTTAAGTGTAAAATAATTGATAAGCTATATATAATATTATAAAAGTATAATTTACATGTGTGTATCGACCCGTGCAATGCTATAGCTAATATAGTTAGTATATAACTTTAAAATTAATTTGTCAAATTACAGAGCACTTTAAAATCTAAAATGACACATAAATAGAAACAAAACTTTACTTAAAAATAACCATTAAAAAGGATCTAACCAATTAGGTTGTGCTCTGGATTCGATGTTGGACACAAGTAGTAACTTTATTTTATACTAAGTATTAATATAATATGGGCGTAAAACTGTGCAACACTGCCGCTGAATTTCTTATTGTTTGTATTTCTCTTTAGCAAAGTGTTGTACAACATTTACAAAAGCCTTAAAGATTAATTTTGAGTTAATTATTTTTGTATTGAATATTTTTTAATTTTTTTTATGTTGGTTTATTACTTATTATTTTTTAACTGAAAAATTGAAAAAGGTCGTATGAAATTATTTTTTATGTATAGTTAAATATTTTCTCTGTTGTCCTTAAATTTTAATTTAACGATGCTGATATTGTTAGATTGAACGTCTTGTTTTGGATTCAAACTTGAGACTTCACAATTGTCTGAGTTAATTATGGTGAAATTTACCATCTATTTTAAGACAAAAAAATTTTATTTGACAATAAATGTCATTTGAGTTTTCTACACATATAAAAAATACAATAATTAAACAAATATAAAATAATATATATTTAAAAAAATTATCATCTCACTATTTGTGCATTTAGCATTATCATTAATTTAAAATATAATAATATTTTTGAAATTGTATATATAATAATAATTAAAACGTACTATAAAAGAAAAAAAATTAAAATTATATTAAAAATAAAAAATAACATTTATTTTAAAATAATTTATTTTTATTAAAGTGACTTTTATTTATTGATGGAAGGAATACACTCACAAAGAAAGATGTGAGTTGTGAGATGCAGACAACTTTTATTTGTGTAACAACAGCAGCAACTACTAAAACTGACTAAAATCCAGTAATGCACATGGTGGGAGCTTTGACTCTCTCTAAATTGTCGATTCCTTTTGTCCTTCGACACAAAATAAATTAAGCTATCTGAACAATATTTTAACCAATCTAAGACTAAAAGGAATCTAGCTTAATTAAATACTAGCCGTAGGCCAATACTAGGATCCATGTCACTCAAATTTGCGGTTGATTGAGTGACAATAAGCAAATCAATCCAAAATTTTAATGTAAAGTAACTTTATCGAATAAAATATAAGTAAAATAATAATAAAAAATTTAATATATTTGTATTTGATTTTTAATTGGATATATTATTTTTTATATATTATTTTTATTTATACTTTATTTTGTACTGAGTAAAAAAAATGTTAGAATTTTTTTATAACGGGTTTTCAATTATAGTCCTACATAAACAAATTTTATTATCCTAACATTTTCAAAATATCTCTTTTTATACATTTTCAAAATATCTCTTTTTATGTTATCAATCTTAATAGTTTTTATTCTAAAGAGCTTAGTGATAAAATTCACACAAATTAGATATAAAGGAAATAAAACTAGACTCTTTGCGATTACTATTTAATTTGTACTTACGAAAATATTGTCATATGTTATTATAGTATTTCAAATTTATTAGTTAATCTAACAATCAGTGCAACTAACTATTTCTATATCTGATTAACTAGTTTAGCATATTTAAACTAGTTTTTGAATTTCATTTTTGTTATTTTGTATAAAAAATAAATATTAACACCAAAAATTAATTGTTTTTTATATAAAAAAAATTATGTTGTCAATCAATCACAATCATTAAATCATTAAATATATTTAATTTTTATCAAAACTATCTAAAAAATCATCATGTGATTGTAATGTTAAAACAATTAAACTCAAATAATAATAATAATAATAATAATAATAATAATAATAATAATAATAATAATAAGAACAACAACGACGACGGCGGAGATGATGGACCGAAGGAAATTTGGAAGTTTGATTGATATTTGGTTGTGGAAATTTTATCATGTACCCGTAAATTATACTCATACCCCCACAAATGTGATGACATAATGTATTTATAATGGTATAAATGTTAAAACTTGTCACTTTCCACCATCATATCATATCAGTTTTCCGGTACACAAGTGAGTACCAATTTTTTCTAATTTACTAGAGAAAAATTTTCAAATTTTTTAGTAGAGACGTATTTATCGGAAAACTTATTTTTAAGATTTTCGGTATAGGAAAACTTTTTTCAACATTTCCGAAACACAACTCATTACTGGAATACTTTTTTTTAAGTTTTCCGATAGTTAATAAAAAATTAGAAACCATAAGTTTTTCAAAATTTTTTATAATTTCTATTTTTTTAATTTTTTTAAACATTTTTAATATACATTTTTATGCCGAAATTTTTTATAAAAGTTTCCGATATACACCTTATCAACCTTCTATACATTTTTTAAAAGTTTTCTGGTTAAACCTTATGTACCAGAAATCTTATAAATAAATTTTTGATAGTTTTCAGAGATATTTTACGTACCGAAAAACTTGAATAGTTTGGTTCAGTAATCTTTGAATGGTAAAAAAAAAACTGAATTTGAATTAGTAAAATAATAAAAAATTTCAAAAATAAATTTGATATTTTTAAAATTTAAGGGGTAAAAGTATAAGGGTGGGTTTCAGGGTAAAATTTTCTTTGGTTGCTCACCAGATAGAAAGACCCATAATCAACATTGGACCGTCTTTGTAGCCCATTGAGTGGCCATTGTGCAAGGCTATCTCTTTTCTCCTTAATGCCATTTGTTAAAAAACAACCAAAAATTTCTCAGCTGTCAAATTGCATCATGTAGTTATATTTTTCCAAAAGAGAATACTTTTTTTTTTTTTTTATATAGAATCCAAGAGAGAATACTATTAACAACACATTTTTTAAATAGTATATTTTTATCATAAACTTTTTTTTAGTGAGTTCTGTATAAATTCATCAAACAATTACTGCCACACAAAAATTAGAATAAATTTTAGTGAGACCTAATACTATTCAATCTAAAAAAGTAAAAAAGGGCTAAAAGTAAATAAATAAACAAATCACACATTTTTTTTAATAGAAAAATCACTTAAAATTAGTTGAGTAAAAAAAATGCTGTACTTCACATAAATTAATAAGGTGACAATGACATATATACATGTTGACTCAAAGTGGAAAATTAAAAGGGATTATAATGAACATAGACATTCATTTCATTTCATCTATTAGGAGGTGGTGATCACAAGATAAAGGCATCAGAAACACCGAGGCAGTGTTCCAGAGCCACCAAAACCAAATTCTGGAGGCTTTTCTGAGACAAAAGAACTATGAAGTGAAGTTGTTATGTACAACTTTTGTACTGTTAGAAGAGACCAATACTTAATAGTCAGCTTCAAGGAAACTCTCATAAACGGTTCCTGTCAACACCTTGTTAACATCATCCCAGTTCTGGATATGATCTGATAATGGTCCTTTATGTATCTTAACTTGACGGCTCGTTAACTTCATTTCTGGTAATCCTAAAAACTCTTGCACATCTTTTAGCTTCTGCGACAAACAAAACAGTTAATCTCAGCCTAATGATAAGTGAAAACCTATGAATTACTGATACAGACACAGAAACACCAGATATGATAAGACACTGAATAATTTGAAAAAATAAAAGAAATTGAATATATAACTCAATGTGTCAATGTTGTGTCATGCAGTGTCATATACCAAACACGTCTTCAATATTGAAGTGTTTTGCACTGAAAACTATTAAAACATTAAACACCTATGTTCTATCTTTACCCTCAAAACAGTTCAAGAAGCCTAGAATGCTTGGTTACAATATCTGTTAATCAACAGAAATTTCTTCACATGCAGTTAGTTTGGTTTCACGGTGGAAACAACCAGAACTGACTTTGTTCGTCAAAAACACGATTTTGACAAAAACACAGATGTTTAGTTAGCATCAAGTAAAGTTGATTTTTTTTACCTCGATAACTCAGTTAGACTGAAAGTGATGTTTGCATTGGGTTTGAAATATTTACACAATTTCACATCAAAATTGCTTTCAAATTACAAGCATTCGAACATAAATTACTTCAAAGTCAATTTTAACCAAAATAATTATGCAAAACCAGTTCCAATAAAAATCAGTTCAACAAATGCCACACACAAATCATATTTTGGAACAACTATGCAACTAAAGTCGAATCCAATACCCGTGAATTATATAAAAGATGCTACTTGTATACGAAGATTATTATATTCCAAAGCAGTTTATTTAAAACTTCTGGTTAAAGATAAATGGTGAGGTCCTTACAGTGTGATTTCTCATAAGATCCTCATAGTACAGAATCATATGCCGAGAGCTATTGAAGTATTCTAACGCCTTTTCAGCTTTCATCTTCATATCCTTCAAGTCCTCCAGCAATGATGTAGAATTTATGAAAGGCTTGTACTTAGAAAGAATATCAGCCTAAAAGACCAAATGTAAGCTTCATTTCGCAAATATTAAGAAAAAAATACGAAGGAAAGGTGTAAGGAGATACCTCTTCTGCAGAGTGTACATGAGATTTATGTGTTCCATTCAATAGCTTGGCATCACGATCATAGGAATTGGCAAGCATAGACACCATCCTGCGCAGTAAGTTTCTCCTGAAAAGAAATATGATAGAAACACTTCTATGCTTGAAGTATTCTGCTATTTCCTTGTGGTGCTCCATTATTCCCTGCACAAACCAAAAAGATTTATTGATTCTTCTATTACTTATAATAATATGTCAGATGAAACATCAAGGTAAACTTGAAGGAAGTAAACAGAGTGAAAGAGAAGGAATAAAAAGCATGTATTGTAGATCTATTTATTCTTTGACAAAATTGATAAAGTTACACATTAGGATAATGCTCTAAGTCCATCTCATCTCCTTTCAATAAATAATTTCAGCGACGTGATACTAACATGGCAAATTTCACAACTCGTGTTTTATTCATGTGCAACTATGTCACTCTATTCTATCCAATGATTACAACTAGAAGTCAGCAATTGAAAAGAAATGTTGAATATACTGAGTGAGAAAATGTTCTGTCCACAACAGAAATTAGAAATATAGGGAACGGTTAAGGAATATAAAATAAGATTTAATGCAGAGGCAAACATTGCTTGCTAACAAAAATAACAAAAACTGTGTTTTTTCTTCTTGACAACAACTATAACAAAAACACAGGTGCATGAGAGCTTGACGTACAGAGTTTAGAAGTTCAGTACTAGTGCACAAATTTAACAGCACAAACCTCACACAATCCCATGAAAAATAATTAAGAAAAATATCACAAAAGTCTCTTCAGCAAAAAAGCCACAAATTTTCCAAGCCTATTGACTAGCATTAATATCAACACAAGAGTGACCTATATAGCAGTGACACTTAAAATTGAAGGAGTGTCAGGTGTCCTACACCAACATATGTGATTACATTCAATAATTTCATTTTCTCAAATTACTATTGGTGTCATTGTGTCAGTACTTCATAGTGTGACTGCATTTGACAACACTGCTCAAAAGACTTAACAAGAAGTACAAAAGTACCTGATTAAGCATCCACTTGAAGCCAATTGCAGCAGAACACTCGTTCTTAGAAGCACTACTGAGCCAGTCCAAATTGTATACTCTATCTAAAGTCTGCAAAACAGAAGAAGCATTTTGCCTTCTCGTTCTAACAGAAAATATCTCGCCATTCGAGCTTACATTTACGTGGCTATTCAAAAGGGTCTCAAACCACCCACTTCCCGATCTCTGATTTGACAATATGGTAAAGAACATGACAGGATTAGGTGCACACTCATTCCTGAAAAAGAACAATGCAATCAATCAGTGCCTAATGAAAGCCAACTGATCGTGATTATCAAAATATTATTCCCATTACCTGTTAAAGGATACAGGTTTGGGATAATGTAGTAAGTAAGGAATATGTGTTTGCTTCACTCTACTCCGAGTAAGGTTATCGATGACTTTGAAGTCTATAAATTTAGTCTTCACTTCGGTGCTTATCTGTTTTAGACATACAGAGAAGATCACAAGGACACAGACCATTGAAAACATCAAGACTGCCGTCCTTAACAACATCGGCGACTTCTTTGGAGCCTTTATAACAAGAATATCCTGCCATCCACATACAGCGAAAATGTCACTATAATGTAAATAAAGGAACAACTTTCATTCCTAAAAAATGTACCAATTAGGTGAGCTTATGGAGTCTCTCCACCCCCCATATCCAAAAAGAAACATATGAGATAACCAAGTTGGTGTTGTTGTAGCTAACAGGGGGAAAAATCCCGAAAAAATAGCAGATATCAGTGTGTATTTGGTTCTACAATGACGAAAATTAATTTTGTTTGAATTGATTTTGTGCATGTTTGTTTTTCTAGTGGAATTGACGCCACTGCACGTTAATGTAAAAGCTATTTGAAAAATCACTGTCAAATGACCTTGGGACGCGAAAATCTTATTTCTGTTGCAGTTCGAAACATTGGCTTTATAAAACTGATTTCAGTTAAAATTGAATTTAAGATAAAATGATTTATGTTTAGATACATTCATGTGAAAATGAGTTGAACACTAAATTTGAATGTAAAAGCTACAATTCCAGCTTAAGTTAGAATTAATTCTAGTGGCTAAATGAAAAATCCCAAACATACCAAAATCGACTATAACTCTTCAAAATCACTTTTGGCTCTCCTAAAAGTGATACTACATTAGTTCCAGAGTAAACAAATTAGTAATCCAAATTCCAAAGTAAATAAATGAAAACAGTGAAGTGAAAACTTTAAGGATCATTAATTCCAGTTGTAATTTCACAAAAAGCAGAACTTTTGTCAAACAGAAAAGATACACACATTTGGTAACAAACATATACATATATACACAATGGAGAAGAAAATAAACCCTCAAATTCATGTATCAAAATCAGATTGAAACATGCAAAATAAGCTTTCAAAGGACTCATCTTTAAACTCATATTAGTATCAACAGTAAAAAAATCACCATCATTTGATGATAAAATATCAATGAACACACAAAATCAAACTTTAAAAAAGAAGAGGACAAAAATTTAAGACAGAAAACCTCTTAGCATGCTTGAAAGGTAAAACATTTAAACAAAATACAAGATAGTGAGGGAACATAGAATAGTTACTAAAAAACAGTAAAGAAGAGAAGAAGAACAATGTCTCAGAAATATGAAGTACCTTATAGAGGAAACACATGTCTCCTACTACCATTGTTGTTCTAGAGAGAGAAAAGCATAGAAGAAGGAATAGGTGTGTGAGTGAGACCCTAAAAGAAAGGTTTCAGCTTTGGAGCTAAATTGTCTCAGAGAGGAACCCCAGATGGCATAATCCAGCTTAAATACATACAACAACAACAACAAAGAAGAATGCGTTTTTCCCTATGTTGGGTTTCTTGTTTCTTCTCATTCTGAAAAATGGAAAACACTAGCAATAGTATTAATGTATTATTTAATAGTATTAATTTTCAATTTTCATTAGTAAAAAAATCAAATTTCATTTAATTATATGTGTTTCTATTTATTTATTTATTATTTTATATTATTTTTTTGACGGGGTTTAATTTATCATTTAATGTTCAATTCAACTGTTTTGATTGAACATTTGAACTCACTAGGCAAAATCATGCCGTTATTTTCTGATTAATTAATTAAAATAAAAATTTGCACCTAAAAGAAAGAAAGAAAGAAAAACAAAATTGCCGTGTGTGGCGGTGGTGGTGTGGTTTAATTAAATGTAGATTGGGACCCACAAAGCAAAAGGCATTGTAACAACAGCAAAGGATTGAAGCGTGTGACGGAGAAGAAAAGGAGGAGGAGGAGACATTGGTTTGATTTGAGGACAATGATTTTCTTAGTCAACTTCAAATCAAATTGTTTACTTTTTTATTTACTAATAAATTTGTTTATTTATATTATTCTTTATTAATAATCTAACATTTTACAGTAAAAAAAAATTATATCTGTTCATTATTATAAAAAAAAATATTTTTGAATGCAGTTAATTTTATATATTTTATGAATTAATTAAAAGTTGTAATAGAAATAATAGCATTAAATAAGATAAAATTAGTTAATTTTTGCTTAAAAAAATGACAAAAGAAAATTAAGAAATTTATTATGTTTATAATAAATATCATAGAGAGTACTAGTGTAACATTAAGTTAAACCAACAAGCTTTTTTCCATTAACTACATTTTTATATATAAGGGTGAAAATAAGTTCGAATAGTGCTTATTGTTTAGTCTACACTCTCAAGTGGATCAAACGTATTTTTAAAATAGATAAAACTAAGATTTTTTAAAAAGTCTGCTTAATTAAAAACTGTTAAGTCACATACCACAAAAATAATCTTTTAGGCTAATCAAATCGGTCTACTTAAATAAATATGAATAACATTTATTTATTTAGTTATTATTATTATTATTATATTTTAAATTTTAAATTTTATGTTAAATTATAAATTTGTTAACTTTATAGTAATTTAATCATTTTTATCTACGTTAATTTTTTACATATTTAAATGCATTATTATTATAAAATAAAATTGAATACGATACTATACAAAGTCAAATTTTTTTAAATTTTTTGTTAAACCTCAAAATATATATTAATTTCATTGAGTTATTAGTTCATTAGTCTATTCAGACATATGTCTAAATATTTATTTAAAAATATTAATATAAAATAAGCTTTTAAGGAAGTTAACTTATGGTATCACACATCCATAAAAGGTCACACACTCTAGCCTACAAGAAAATCTATGACAAACTACGGATTATGCTTAAGCTTTAAATTTTTGGATAGACCACGTAGTGTATTTAAACCTATGACACACCACATGTTAGGCTTAGGAGTATCATTGAATGAGAATGTGATAAAATTTCTTAAATTCGATAGTTCATATCACCTTGTATTTCTCTATTTTTTTTCCTTATAATTTTATAAATTAATAAACAAAATACCAAGTAAATAAAATAAGTAATAAAATAACATTTTTTAAAAAAAATTATCAACACTCTTTCATAAAAAATTCAAAATTTAAAAATATATATAATTAATTAATAAATAATTCTATATTAAACTTAACATAAATTATGCAATGCATTGTATCAATTAAACATCATTATACACGTCTTTAAGCCCTAGTTTAACTGACAAATACTGATATTATTAGGTTGAACGTCTTGTTTAGGTTCGAACTCAGATCAGTGTGAATTATTTATGGTAAAATTTATCATCTATTTTAAGATAAAAAATATCATCATACACATAAGTAGCAATAAAATAGCGGAATAGAATACTATATTTATTATAGAAAAAAAGCTATATTTATTATCATACACGTTTCACAAACCAATACATAAAATCAACCAATAAAAGTGAAATATGTGCATATAATTATATTAACATTAGCCAATATACTCAAATATAAATAAATAATATCTATTGCCTAAAAAAAATATATCTATTGAAAATGTTAGATCAGTGATTCTTTTTTTGTATCCTAATCAATTATTTAATAAAAGCAAAACGTTAACATCAAAACAACTCTTATGATAAAATCATCCATAGTTTTATAAAATTGATTATTAATATTTCTGTATTTGTAAGTTAATATCAAATTTCATATTATTAATATAGATTTTTTTGGTAAATTTTAATGTATATTTACATTTTAAATTATATTTTATAGACAGAAATAAATTTATTATTTTCTTATCATTTTGGTTTCAAATGTAATTTATATTCAGGATAAAATTTAATTTGAGATGACAATTATGATAAAATTTAAAATTAATTTGTCATATCTTATTGTCTCGTCGAATGCTAGATTGACACAAAATATAATAACTTGTTTTTTATATTATGTATTTTTTATCCAAACCATCAAACAAATATTTATTTAAAAAAAAACATATATAACCAATTTTTTCTGAAAAATATGTCTAAGACTCAACACAGCCCAAATCAGAAAAATATAATAAAGAAATGAAGGGTGGAATTAATACTATCCACACTCCCCTTCATGAAAAGAAAAAACAGATTGGGCCACAGAATGGGCTAACACATTGGACATTTTTTTGCATGACAAAATGAAATGGATCTAAACTTAGAAATTAGATATTCCCTCACTGTGACCTCTACCCCATACTTTTTAAAAACTCCAACTTTACTCCTATTATTTTTATTTTATCTCATTGAAAATTTTTATCCTTTTTTTGTCTACCAAAATTTTCATTTTCTAAACATCTTGTAGGCAAAAAAAAATCATTTTTGAAATTTTAAGTAAACACAAAAAAGTTGAGAAACATTTTTGGCTATCAAAATTTTCGATAGACAAAAAGAGCGTTTTCGAAATTTTCATTAGGCAAAAATATCAATTACGAAATTTCTTATAGGCAAAAAAATATTGAGGAAAATTTTTGCCTACAAAATTTTTCGTTTTTGATGGACAAAAAACTCGATTTTGAAATTTCTGTTAGGAATCTTCATGGGACCTACTCCAACAAGCATACTTCTCAACTTCAAGTAACTTCAACAAATGTTGCGTATCAGTTATAGGTCATTTTCAAAATCTTCTGATATGTGGTTCATCGCTTATAAATTTGAGAGATATTAATGATGTTCTCCTTATCTCGATCTCTTAAAGGTACTAAGATGTGTCTCGGTGCAATGTGATGCTTTGTCAGTTCGTCAACATGTTTCTTATCTTCTTCTTTTAAGCGTCCCATAAATGCATTATTCTAAAAAATAGCCACTAACTCCTGATTGTGAATGTTAGAACCAATTTGGTTTGAAGAATTATGATCCTTATGTGTTTTCATGATAGCAAAATCAATTTTTGGGAACAATTTAATACACTAACATTCTGATTAAGTGTGTAGTTCTCAGATCAAGTGAATAGTGTAAGATCTTATATTGTATTCTCTTATTATTGGACTAAGATAAAGGAACTCCAAGACTCTGCCTCTATTTGGTATTTTGATTCTAGCAAATGCGCTCTGAAACACACATCTGGTGACTCCGGTGATACAAGTTGTGCTATGTTTCGTTTGCCTCTGATGACTTCAACAAGCATTTGTTCGTCTATCTCAGATGAATGCTACAAGCATTTGATTGTATACCTCAGATAATCTTGACAAGCAAATGATTGTATGCCTCTGATAATCGCATCAAGAAATTGATCGTCTGACTCGGTTTTATAATGTATGCTCTGATTGAACGTTTTGATGAAAGATAACGCTATGAAGAAGACAAAACTTTTGCGCATCCTCTAATGAACATCCTGAATTTGTTACTTGTTTTAAGGTTTATGAGATATGCTATAATCATCGTATCTTTTGTCTTCATACCAAGCTACGCTGAATCAATTACAAGGATTCGTTTTGGATAGTTTTATATTGAAAATCAATCTCAAAAGATTTGATACGAAACTTCATGATATATGCTGATTTATTGCAATTAGAACAATAATCAAAAGCCCTAAATGATCTCTATATAAGTACATGCATTTCTCCCTTGAAAGACATAACAAGAAACACACTGCTATAAGCATATATAGCCGCCTCGACAATCTTGCTCTTAATCATTCGTTCTACCTAAATGCTGGGATAAGTTTATGATAGTACAACCTTGTAAACACGCTCGTGTGAGAGATTTTTCAGAAAACCTAAACCTATTCTTTTGTAACCTATCCCAGTAGTGGTTGACTTCCTCAACAACTTGATTGTACTAAACTAGAAGGTCGAGAATACTTGAACAAATTCAGTTTGACTAGTCGGGGTTCAGTGAAAATATAATTCAATGGTGAACTAGTGGATTAAATTCATCTACTACGTTTTTCTATACTATAGTTTAGTCACATTAAATATATTTTAAAAAGAAACACAATTCAAATCCCTTATTTTCTGTGTTTTTCGTTCTATAGTGAAGTCCACACATTAAACTAATAATTCATTCCTCACCATTCTTCAATATTAGCGATCTATGTTTAAACGGGCAACCACATCTTTTAGTTGAAGTCTCCGAGTTATCTTTATTTGACTTGTATTTTCCACGTCTATCACAACCGACAATTAGTTTTGACTTCCTTTCTCTATTTATAGTCTCTATGTCAGAACGAGTAATAATAACAGCTACTCGATTTTGTTGGTCAACCTCTCTTACTGGTGATATGATAGCTTATCGTGACTAAAAAATTTGATCAATTGTGAATGTTTCAATCAAATCTATACATAATTGTGTTTTTCCAAACCTACTTAAAAAAAAAAAAAATTTAAAAATATACATATTGGATTTTTCAACAATATGAAATTTTCAGTATTGCAAAATGAAAATGTATTAGAAATTTCAAAGTTTAGAAATATTTTGTAGAATAAAATCAACTACTAGAAATTTCAAAACTGAATTTTCTAGGAAGTAATTAACTGCCATAAATTTAAACATCAAAATTTCCGATACACAAATTTATACTACTAGAAATTAATATTTTTAAAAAATCCTGAATACCGAATTTTTTAAATACAAATTTTTTAGTAGTGTTAAGTAGTGTATCAGATTTTAGAGAAAAATTTTGACGACGGAGATACGATTTTTGAACAATTTTTTATAATGGTAGTAGAGAAAATAAAAAAGCTCAAATTAAATTTTTTACATATTAGAGGTCTAATTAAGGGGTCAAAACCCAATTTTCCCTTATTGATAGCGGTGTGGCTGCTAAAAATCCGGCTTCAAGGCCCAAGAAATTGAAGTCTTTACAAGCCCATTTTACCATATTTAAAAATAACAAAAAAAATGTGTTTTCCAGAATTGTTGATATTGTTTCAAAAAACTTTAATTGAATTTTCTAAAAAATAAACGTGTTTTAGAAATTTTAACTTGGGTTTTTCAGAATATAATTGAAATAAAATTCTATAATTTGAAACAGTGCATCAGAATTTTTTTTTATGTCCTCAGTGTATCAAATATTGTTCACTTAGGGCTATACTAAATTAAAGTTACTTAATACATCTTATAGTTCTAAATTGTGATTGTGTTTACACAACAAACTCTAATATTGTAGTATAATACGGTCAATGTTGTCATACTTATGATTGTGATGTTGAAGAAACTTCTAAATCTTTTTACATTGCGATTACTTGTTAGATCATAATCCAAAACTATGTCACTTATATTTAAAGTGAGTCTTTGCATTTGTTTAGTCTAAATAAATATTAAAAGTAATACAATGGATACTCCAACCTATAATAGAAGATCATCAAACAACCTTTATTATTAAACTGAATTTAGGCCATCAACTAGATTTGTACACAAATAAGAATAAGGCAAGCTAGACCTTCTACTTACATTTCTTATGCACGTTAATTTTAATCTAAGTAGGTATTGGGCCGATATCATTTATCTTTCTTTATGTAATTAAATAATTATTTAAAAAAAATATCTATACTTATATATAAAAGGATATCAAGTTTTTGTATAACATTTTTTCATAGAAGAAGAACTCAAAAGGTTCATATATTTATAATTAACTCATTTATTATTTTTGTATCAATCCCAACCAAGGGGGAAAAGCTTCAACTCCTAAAAATAATATTGTTATATGCTTGCAGGTTTGTTAACTCTCGGAGTTAAGAAAACACAAAAAGTCCAATCCACAAAATAGTAAGTTGTTTGTTTAATCAATTAAGAGTCATAAATTAATTTGAGAAAATTAAAGTGATAAATAGATTATAAGTTCAATTTTTCTTTAATAAATTTAATAACTAATTATTAAACGTGTAATCTTTTCTATGATCTTAATTGAGAATGGAATGATTGGATTTTTTCAACTCATTTAAACTTGAAAAATTAGTATATATTTTTTAATTGCCAAAATGATTGTGGATTGGACTTCTTCAACCCATTCAAACTCGAACAACTCGTATATATTATTTTAATAGCCAAAATAATATTAATGAGTATAAAAGATATTTCATCTGGTTTACGATCTAAGCATAACATTCGATAAGGAAGAATACCACAACATATAATAAAAGTATATTAACATAAAATAAGGAAGTTTAATGGAAAGATTTCGAATGTGTCGTTGAAAATTTATTCTATTAGTAAAAAGTTGACTCACACTCTTAAAAATGTGGGTTCAACTTTACGATTAATGTAAAAACTTCATTAGTCAGTGATTTATAAATATTTTTATTAGAATTATTTGAATTGATTTATAAATATCTCTCTTATAATTATTTAAATTTGAGTCTATTCTGATCTTAATGTACCTCAAAATTCAACCCATTTAAATTTTTTTAATAAAAAAACAGAGTTTAAATGTTTTATTAACTCAACTCTATTGTACAATTCAATCCTATTAAAGTATTTTTTTTTTTGACCAAAACTCCTATACATTATAAAATGTAACTTTTATAATAAAGTATATACTTACATAAAATAAGGAAGCTTAATGGAAAGACCAAGGAAAAAGATAAACTTTCTGCACACCTAATTTGGGGCTTAAGGTCTTTCTTTTAATTATTTGTCTATTTTTTCTTAGTCATACGATAAATCCAATGGTTGATATCATTGCAGCAGAGAGTGTATACTCCGAAAAAGGGGTCCAAATCCATGAAAAAACTTGGTTTGTTTTATTAGCTCAACTCTAACATGCCCTCACCCCCTATTAAAGTAGGTCAACTCACCAACTCTAGATTAATGAATGGTCTTCATCATCTTTTTTTTAGAGAATTATCTTCATTTCCGTATACGTTTCATCCACATCCCAGTAGTCTAGAAGTCTTGTTTGTTCACATGATTTAGGTTTAGACACACTATTTAGTATTTAGAGATATAAAAAAAAATGTTAAAGAAAAAATAGTTAAATAATATCTATTTTTAAAATAATTAAATTATTTGTTTTTATTTTGTTTTCAGTAATTTTTATTTGAGATTATAACTATTTTTTATCATAGGAGTACAAGTACTTTTCATTACTTCTAAATAAAAATGGCTATTCCATTTGTTTCATTTTAAATGTCACATTTAACATTTTTTTTTGTCTCAAATGATTTTTTATTTTATAATATTAATATAATATAAATTATTTTTTCACTAATATATTATTATTTATTGTATTTCAATTCATTAAATTTTTCTATTAACTACAATTAATAGAATATCTGAGTAAATAAAACTCATTTTATCGTTAAAATTAACCTAATTAATCTTAAATTTCAAAGTGGAAGTACTTAAATCAATAGCATCTCAATAATAAGTTTCACCATTCGAGGGATGCAAATATTTAATATCTTTGTTTAGCTCAAATAGTCTTTTTTTTAAGGAAAAAAAATTGAGTTATATAAATATATTGATCCGTTTGTTTAAGATACTTTTTAAATTACTTTTATAGTATTTAATTTATTTATAAATTTTTAAGAATTTTAAAAATAAAGATTTAAATGAAAAATTAGTTAAAATAATTTATTATAAAATATTATTTTAAGTATTTTATTTGTTTGCTACAAATTTTTTTGAGTATTTAAATTTAAAAAAATTTTAAATATGTTTTTAGTCCTTGCAGTATATAACTTTTTCTTTATTTTGGTCATCGTAAGTATTTTTGTTTGGTTCATATTACTGCAAATATAATTTTATTTTAAAATAGTCATTCCATTTAACTTCCTTTACAAAAATTGTAACACCATTAAACCTAAATATAATTGAAACATAACTTTTTTAATCTAAAAATAAACCCCAATATAATTAAAATTTTAACCTAAAATTAACCCAATTGTTTCATTCTTCTTCTCTAAAAACACCTAAAATTAACCTCAAATGTTCCATTCTTCTTCCCTAAAAAACTAAACTCCTACGTAAATTAGGGTTAGGGTTCCAAATACAATATTAGTACAAAAATATGAATGTTTGTATCTTCTTTCGATTGATTCGCTTCAATTTTCTTTGCGTCGATGGATGAAAAAAGTGAAATTGAAGATAACGATTGGGAATTGGTTCAAAACGATCAATCGATTGTTTCCATTATCAACAAATGGAATTTTGATTCATCAATTATCAGATCCAACTATTTCTCAATTCCAATTAATATTCTCAATTCGATTTTCAGTAGTTCCAATTCCACAAAGAATGTGGTCAACGAATTGAAAAATCTGGTCAACCAAAAAAATCTCCAAAGTGAATTTTACTGTGAAACGATTATTAAAGAAGGTAAAAACTAAAAAAATGTTGAACCAATAATTTCAAAAGAAACCGATCGATATTATCTTAATATCTTTGCTGTCTTTTATAATATAATATAGATTGCTATCTTGCAATTAACCTATCAGTGTTGATACTCTAAACTTGAATCAACAACTTCAAAAGAAATCTTTTTGAGGTTGTTAATTTTAAGTTTTTTTAGGAGAGAAGAATGAAACATTTGGGGTTAATTTTACGTTAAAAAAGATTATAATTTAATTATATTGAGGTTTATTTTTAAGTTAAAAGAGTTATGTTTTAATTATATTTAGGTTTAACGGTGTTAGAGTTTTTGTAACGGAAGTTAGACGAAAAAATTATTTTAAAATGAAACTATATTTGCAGGGATATATATCAAAATAAAAAAAATTATAATTACAAATACAAAAGACATATTTAAACTTTTAAAAATGATTAAAATAAAAAATTAATTTGAGAATATATTGAATTGAGTCATAATTCAGCCGCATCACAACTTATTAAAATATATGTTCAAATTAAGCTGAAAAACTTATGTTACAATTGTCCAATTGTCTTTCCACATCATAGATTTATACTATTCTTAACTATGTTAAGATTACCAAAAGTAAAAAAAAATAATTGAAAAAAATAATGTTTAAAATTTTAAAAATACAATCTCAAAATAAAATTCAAATCATTAACATATATCATGAGAATACGTGTTAACATTTTCTATAAAAAAACATAAAATAAAATAATATGTAAATGATATAACAAAACCCATCATATATCTTGGAGGATATTTTTCCCCAAGGCAATTTAATTTTAGAATGCTGTTAAGCACATGATTGCCTCATGATTACCACATGTCACAGTTTAATGATACATTAATTTTTTCCCCTCTATATTGTGACGTGATCATATTAAATATATATTCTAATGAATATGAAATACAGTTTAATTATAAAAAGACCTGAAAGTCAATTACAGCGCATGCCTTCATTATACAAAGACCCGAGCTTCTGCAAAAGAATTACTATATAAAGACCTCAAAAGTCAATTACAGCCTTCATTATATAAAGACCTAAAAGTCAATTGTAGCTTAATGGTATGTTTCTACGACATGAGCTGTTTCTCAAATTAAACCTTAATGCATTTTACTTAAGTCGATGATGAACTTTAATAAATGATAAATTATTTGAAAAAATTCGAATTTAAATTATGATTAAAATGATTGATAATATTTTATTTATTTTTTAACTGCAAATCGGAGAGTAAAAAAAATCACATTGTGATTCACATTAATAACAAACCACAACAAAGACCAATATATTGTCATACACGTGTATACGATACATAAAATTAATTAACAAAAGCAAAATATGTCCATATGGTCATATTAAAATTAGTCAAGTACTCAAATATAAATAGATAATATAATTGAAATGTTAGTTAAATGGTAAAATTTTTATCTTGCAATCTCAAACTACTGAGTTCATAAATAATTTAATATTATATAAAAAATCATATATAATTTGTAAAATTAATTATTAATATAGATGTATTTTTAAATTATAATTTAATATCACATCTCATTTTTTAATATATATTTATATTTTTTCAAAATTGTTTTTTTTTTATACATATCACATTCAGAATAACATTTTAACTTAAGAGATGAGGTGAGTTAGTCTGATAAAAAAAAAAAGTACTAACTTTAGCCATTTAAAAGAAATTTGAGAGACAAAATATGATAAATTTAAGATTAACCAATTATATATATCTTGTTGACTCATATAAGTAATAGTATTATTCTAAACAATATATATACACAAACGCACATAGCCTAAAATCATCAAGTTCCTCCTGCATCAATACTCTCAAACTCACAAGCCTGTTAGTGATTGAGTTGATTGTATTTATCTAATTAAATCAATGGAAAACCCCATATCTACCCCCACAGTTAATAATCAGCCTCCATGCAAATACATTAGTGTTCTTAGCATTGATGGTGGAGGTGTTAGAGGGATCATTCCTGGTGTTATTCTTGCCAAACTTGAGTCACAACTTCAGGTAATTAATATTAAATTAAAATTCTCTTTAGTTTTTTTCTTCTTGTTCCTAAGACCATTTTCAAATTTTTAACTACATTAATTATTTATTTATCAACATTCTCGTAATAATGTTAAATATTTGTCTGTAACCTATAATAAATAATTAAATGAAATCTCACAATTTTATTTTTAGTTCTTATAAGTTTTTTTAATTAATTTTTAGTCTCTTTTTTGTTTTTATTTTTAGTCATTAATTTTAATCTAACTATTGTCTATCCTTTAAACTTTTTAATGATTTTTTGCACTAATGTTTAAACATTATAAGAAATTTCCTTACAAAAATTTAGGATTTTTTAACAAATGATAAATAAAATTTGAATTTTTAACAATTAAAAATTTAAAAATTCATATTTAATCATCATTTGTTAAAAAATTCTAAATTTTTACAAAGTAGTTGTTAAACATGTCATAATCATTACTAAAACAATTATTAAAAAATTTGAAAGATACACAATAGTTAATTTAAAATTAGATACAAAAAATTTTAAAGACTAAAAGTTAACGATTTTTTTTATAAAAACTAAAAATAAAATAGTGAAATTTTATAGAGAATAAAAACTTATTTAATCCTACTTTAATTAATAGATTAACTACATACTAATTCTCTCTAAACTTATAAAACTATATTAATTATAGATAAATTTAATACCACAACAAATTTTCTTAATTCTCGTAATTCACCCAAAAACATATCTAACGAAAGAGGTAGTAATATTCTTAATTAGCTAGAGTCTTATAATATTATTTTGATATGTATAGTTTACAATTTACAGGAATTAGACGGTAAGGATGCAAGGATTGCAGATTATTTTGATGTAATTGGTGGGACCAGTACAGGAGGTCTCATTACTACCATGTTAGCAGTTCCCGATCCAAAGGGTACCAATAATCGTCCTATTGCTGCCCAAAATATTGTGCCATTTTATAAAGACAACTTGCCACATATTTTTCCACAAAAAAGGTAATATATATATTATAATTAGTAACTAGTACTAGTATTTCACAAGATGATAATAAAATTTAAGAAATAAGTAATTACTCTTGGATTAATTATTTCGTGTGCAGTGGAATAATTGCGTCACTCATAAACATAACAAAAGCTTTCAGAGGACCTAAGTACGATGGAGAGTTTCTTCATACTCTGATAGAAAAATTGGCAGGGAAAACAGTGTTGAGCCAAACTTTGACAAACGTTGTTATTCCATGTTTTGATGTCAATGAACTTCAACCTACCATCTTTTCCTCGTATGAGGTTCGTTATTATTAACTGAAGTAAATTAATGTCCGCGCTTCATTGAACATAAACATTCGTGCATGTAATTACTCTCTTCTGTTTTAAATATAAGAAAAATTGAATTAATAAAAATGAATATATTTAGTTCAATTTTATTGACTCAATTTTTTTTTATTCACTACTAGAATATATATGAATTTTCAATGATACTATGCAGGTAGAATCTGATCCATCTTTAGATGTACCACTGTCTGATATTTGCATAGCAACATCAGCTGCTCCAACTTATTTGCCAGCACATTATTTCGAAAAGAAAGATAAGCAAGGGAAAGTGATAAGAGAATACAACCTCATTGATGGTGGCGTGGCAGCTAATAATCCGGTAAGGGGTGACTCAAAGGCCAAATATATTGAAAAAAGACTAATGACTAATTTAATTAGCCATACTATCTATATAGTCGATAATGAAACATTTGTTTGTTGATCATTTGTAGAGTATGGTTGCAATTAGAGAAGTGAGTAAGGATATATTGCGACAACCGGATGCAAAAGATATAAGCTATGATCGTTTTCTTGTAATCTCAATAGGGACTGGATCAAACAAGAGTGAGCACAAGTACAACGCTAAGATGGTGGCTAATTGGGGTGCTTTGACTTGGTTATACAACTATGGATCAACTCCACTTCTAGATTGTTTCAATGAAGCAAGCTCTCATATGGTTGATTATCATAGTTCTGTTCTTTTTACTGCACTTCAATCTCAAGACAACTATCTCCGAATTCAAGTAAGTTTTTTTTTTGTTAGGTCGAAAATTTATATCATTTAGATTATCAATGTAAAATTTTACATAAATATAAAATAATTTGATATGTTATTGAAACTCGTAAAAATTATAGTGCATAAGACGTTAATTTTGATATATCTTAAATAACATGTCAAATGATTTTATATTTGCGTAAAATTTTACATATATAATCTTAATGATATAAACTTTTAAATCAGACTAAGAAAATTGAAAAAATAAATTAAAATAAAGAGAAATAAAAATGAAAGAATAATAACTATGATATTAAAAAAGTATCCCTTATCATTGGATGTTTTTAAAAGGAATAGTTGAGTTTTTAGTCTAAATATAAAATGTGAACATTGCTTACCTACCAATTAAAAATCAAATGAGTGTAAATTAATAAATCTCATATATAAAATAAAATATCAACTTTCTTCCGATTTTATCCTTAATTAAACTCTTTTATTAACAATTTTATGATTCAAAATCTAATAATTAAATTTAATCCAAATTTGTTCTAATGCTTATTAATTAAATGTTAAGTTAAATCAAATCTATTCCTCAAACCAAGCTTATAAAATCAAATCTAAATTAATGGTAATTCAATTCTGAATTAAAAAAAATAGTAATTAAAATAAAAATAATCGTTATTGAAGTCCAACTATGATTTTCATTAGAAATACATGCTAGTATATGTTATAATGAATAATCGTATTTAAAATAAAATTGTATCAAAATTAACTTATAATGGTTCCTTCAAACAGGACGATACATTAGAGGGGGTATTGGCTTCTGTGGATGTATCTACTGAAGAGAATA
The DNA here is from genome assembly GCA_037974755.1 of Cicer yamashitae. Lineage (NCBI taxonomy): Eukaryota > Viridiplantae > Streptophyta > Magnoliopsida > Fabales > Fabaceae > Cicer > Cicer yamashitae. Next base: position 4,520,288 of record JBBPBQ010020322.1, on the reverse strand, counting down.
TGGACAATTTGGTAAAAGTGGGTGAGCAGTTATTGAAGAAAAAAGTTAGTCGAGTGAATATACATACAGGCATACGTGAATTCGTTCCAGATAAAGGCACTATTGAAGAAGAGCTCAAAAGGTTCATTTTATTTTATAATTACTTATTTATTATTTTGTATTAGTCCTAAGTCCTAACTATGGAGAAATATTTCAAATCCTAAAAAATTAATATTGGTATATGCTTGCAGGTTTGCTGGTTTACTTTCGGAGTTACGAAAACAGAGAAATTCCAACCCACAAAATAGCAAGTATTGAATATGTCAATCCGTTGTTGAAACTCTATCTCTGCATCGCTTGAGTAATAATTCCTGCACGATTATGATGCAAGTTTGTAACATTTTCTATTACGTTAATTGTGAATGAAATAATTGTTGTTGATTGTCAAACTTAAGAAAAATTCTAAAGATCTCATTTAATATAATGTTTTCCTGATTGTTCCACAAGTACTTGCTCTTGCTCACGATTTCGTGTTACAAACAACTTCCTAATATCATTCTATATTAATGAGTTGTGATTTGATCCTAAAACAGTCATACAAATTTTTATTTGTATATCCTTAAGTCCATATAAACTTGAGTTACTTTGTAAACCTTTAAGATTAATACAATATAGAATTGTAAGCCTTATGAGGCAAAAAAGATAGATACTTATTAGAATGCAGATTAGATGACGAATTTTTGAACACCAGTAAAAATCTTACAAATTAGCTTTAAGGGTTGAAGAAACATACATTTAGTGAATCAATATAAATTAATTATGTGTGTGAATTTTTTGTAACTCTACTCCATTTTTAGTGTTTTTCTTATCTCATTTTGCACACTTAGAACATTTATTGCAAACGGATATTATTTTGTTTTAAATCATCCTCTATTAGAAGAAGATTATTTTTAACTAACCATCATCACTTATTAGGGTATTATAAATGATATGTGGTAGTTTGAGATGTCATTGTCAACATAATTAAAATGTGAATTCTACTATGCGATGTTTTTGCACTTTAATTTATGTTTAAAAAAAAACTAACAATCATCTCTCTAAAGACTACTTGAGAGAAATATATTTGTATGGAGAGTAAAATTTAAAATAAAGTAACAATTTAACTCGTCTTATAGTGATATTCACTTCTACCTCACTCTTGTTATGTATGAGAATTCGTTATCCTTGCTTTCTTTCCTCTTATGCTCCTAATAGTAATTAAAGCGACGATTAATGGTCTTATAATCCTTATTTATTAGGTAGTGTTGTGGATTATTTGGGAGGTTACTCGATACGAGGTGTATGTTTTTTTAACTCAATCCTTGTCCCCCGATGTATTGGTATCGATAGAGTGTATTAAGATGACTTGATAGAAATGGTTTTTGGCTAAGTCTACTGTATGGATTTGCCAATTGTACTATGAGTGATATGTTGCTACTTAAAATGTATTATTATATTGTAGGGAATAATTTTCTTGGTCTCAATGGAGTATTATGTATAAATTAAAAATAAAATAAAATTAATCTTGTATTTAGGGTCCTTTATTATTTATACATAAATATTTTTCTTTTTACAAAATAGAAAGGGAGGGTCGACTCAAGTCTATAATAATATTTTAATCAAATTAATAAACTTTTTTATGAAAAAAACATTTTTTAGACACTTTAAAATAAAAAATTATTTATTAGATTAATATAATCGATTTAATATAATATTTGTTAAGACAATAAAAATTTAAATTAAATTTTATTAGCTTTAAAGTTAAAAATATTCGAATTTTAAATTAAATTTTATTAATTTTAAACTTTAAAATATTCGACTATAAAGTCTTTTATCAATATAAAATTTTTTAAAGTATTTTTTGAATAAATAAAAAATTAATTTCTTACGAAGACCTAAAACAATTATTTTCGTGACTTTATCTTTAGTCCACTATGTAAAATGTGAACCGTAACTCATACTTTAAAAAAGACAACGTAGTAACCAATGAATTAGTCAAATTTGCTAAACTAAACCTTGGTTATGTAGGACTTCATTTTATTGTTTTTTTTTTAATGAATAAAGGGGCCCATTCCGTCTAACTTTTGTGATTATCTTGTTTTTTTTATTATTTTGACTCAAAGATTATCTTGGTTTTTTAGGCATTGTAATCTCGGTTTTAATAAATAATTAGAGGTATTTCAGTTTTCAAAAAAGAATCGTGTATTCGTTTCTCTGAGTAATCTTCTTATGCAGATGAAGTAATCAATTGAACCAATTTTTTTTTTCGTTTATAAACCAGATAATTAAGTTATATCAGCAACTCAAGATCAAAATACGCCAATAATATGTTTTGAATATTCAACGATCAATAACCAACTATTTAAGCAACAACTTGCTGCAAATTAAATATAATTACTAAACAGATATCGGGTCTAGCTAGAATTAATAAACAGGAGTACAGACTAATTAAGAAAGTTCTTTCTTATATATGAATCGATGACTTCAATCATCAATAATTATTTTATTCCAAATTTTGATCATGCTAGTGTCTAATTATTTGCTTACATATTGAATATGTATATTATTAAATAATTAATTTTTAAAAAAAATTTGTCCACATATTACCGTATAAAAATGTTTTATACAAATATCAATTAATTGAATTTGAATTGCAGTAGTTCTACAATTAGAGAATTTATGTCTGTTAAATCTTAAGTAGACGATCAATATTTTAAATTCGTTTAATTTTTTTATTAAATTTAAAATTTGATCTTAAAATTTAGACCATTTTATTTTAATCATCAGAATTATGTTGCATGCAATCTAGATCCCAACTAATTATACAAACTATCAGTTTAATTCTTTAATAACAATTCATAAAATATCTCTCCACAAACATTTACATAGTTTTTTTTTCAGAG
>JBBPBQ010020322.1:4443396-4517172 GCA_037974755.1 Cicer yamashitae | reverse complement strand
TAACAAATTATCCTTGTAATATAAATTACACATTTAATTTTTAAAACTAACTTGTAATATTTAAATTTTTATAAATTAACAAAAAAAAAACTAAATAAATTAAATAAGTAGTAAAACAATTTAAAAAAAAAATCATCGACACTATTTAATAAAAAAAATCCAAATTTAAAAAATCATATAATTATTAACCAAATAATTTTATGTATTAAGCTTAGTATAAATTATGGAAATACATTGTATCAAATAAATAATTTTATGTATTATTCTTAGGAGCGTGCAAGACCACGACCACCCCAAAATTTTCTTATTCAGTAAAAATATGTATACTTAAAATAATATTTATCTATAATATATGGTATATAATGAATATCTCTCTAACTAATTGTAGAGTGGCTCAGTGGTAACTGTATTTGCAAAAATATATTATATACGGAGAAATCTCATTTTAAACTTTTATTTTTCATTATTCAATTTCAAATTCTAATTAAAATAATTTTCGATCATACTTTATTTATCGACTAAACTCTAAATTAGTATAGTCATGTTTCCTTAAAAACCAAATAGTTAACACAAAAACAAAAAACTTTTATTTTCTTTGCTCTTTCTATATAATTTTAAAATAAGAAACAAATCTTAAACACAAACCGACATTTTTTTAAAAATATAAATTATATCTTTACTATATCATAATAATACCTTATCTTAAATTTGTTTGTTGACGGGATCTTTTCTTAAATCCTAAACAAATTTAAATTTAAATTTATATCTAAAATTTCTTAAAAATATTTAACAATATATATATATATATATATACACACACGGATAAAAACACACACAACCTAACATCATCAAGTTCTCCATAAATACTCACACTCAAACGCTCATAATTAGTCATTGAGTTGACTGTATATTTTTCTAACATATCAATGGAAAACCCCACATCTTCCCTCTCACTTAACCCTCCAACCAATTTCTATAGGGTTCTTAGCATTGATGGTGGAGGCGTTAGAGGAATCATTCCTGGTGTTATTCTTGCCAAACTTGAGTCTCAACTTCAGGTAATTAATTATAATTAATATAATTCTCATAACTATAGAGTCTTATATATAATATAATATAATTTACATGTATATGTTAATTATTTAACAGGAGTTAGACGGTGAGGATGCAAGGATTGCAGATTATTTTGATGTAATTTGTGGAACAAGTACAGGAGGTCTCATTACTACCATGTTAGCAGCTCCTAATCCAAAGGCCAATAACCGTCCTATATTTGCTGCCAAAGAAATTGTGCCATTTTACCTTCAAAACTTGCCGTTTATTTTTCCACAAAAAAGGTCTCTAGTAATAACTAATTAAGAAGATGTAAATATATATAAAAGCATTAATTAGAAGAACTAATTAATTATTTCATGTGCAGTGGAATATTTGCGCCACTCATAAACATAACAAAAGCTTTCACAGGACCTAAGTACAATGGAGAGTATCTTCATAAGGTGATAAAAGACATGATAGGGGATACACTCTTGAGCCAAACTTTGACAAACGTTGTTATTCCAACTTTTGATGTCAACAATTTTCAACCTACCATTTTTTCCTCCTATCAGGTACGTGATTATTAATCAGTTGCTATAGCCTATATTGGAACACAACTTTAATATAGACACCATATAATTTTTGTTTTACAACAAAAAATTTGTTTGCTAGAAAAAACTTTTTTAACACAATATATAAATTTTAGTCATTAACAATTTTGAATACTTCATTAATTACTGAAATATATGTCATTAATCACTTTTTAAACATATATCTCATTTATATTTTAGTGGTTAATGAAGTATTCAAAGTGCTTAATGTTATAAACTTGTATATGTGTTTAGGGGTGCGCAAAATATATGGTTAATTGGATATAAATTTGACTGCTAGCAAAAAAAAAGGCAAACCAATTAAATGATTCATGAACCACATATTTAAAACAAATTAGTTAATCAAACTTAATTTAAAAACCGATTTAACCATTTTAAAACTGTTTAAACCTCAATTAAGATTTTTTTTCTAAAAAAAATCGAAACTTGTTTTTTTCGAAAATGATCGAAAAAATTTTAAATCATTTTTTTCTCAGAAATTATTTTAGAAAAAAATCGAAAACATTTTTTTAGTGATTAATGAAATATATATTTAAAAAGTGATCAATGACATATATTTTAGTGGTTAACAAAATATTCAAAGTGAACAATGACATAAATATGTATGTTGTGTTAATTTTTTTTTTATTTTATAATAAAAAAGTTGTTTTTGAAAAACAATTTTACAAAATATATATATATATATATATATATATCAAAAGTTATGTTCCAATAACATATGAATTATTTGTTTTGGTGGTTTAAATTATGAATTTTCAAAGATGTTATGTAGATAGGATGTGATCCAACTTTAGATGTACCACTGTCAGATATTTGCATAGCCACATCGGCTGCTCCAACATATTTGCCAGCACACTATTTCCAAAAAAAAGATGAAGAAGGGAAACTCATCAAAGAATTCAATCTCGTAGATGGTGGTGTGGCTGCTAACAATCCGGTAAGGACTAGCTCCAAGACACAAGTAATTGAAGTCTTTACGTTAAGCCTTAAAAAAACTTAATGTTTATCTAATCTTTTATATTTGTTTATTTTTATGGGATCTTATCTTCTAATTATTAAAAAAAATACATTATCAGGTTATATTTTCTGATATCGTATTGAAAAGTGGATGGACAAAATCGAGAGCTGGATGATCATTTTCCGTTTCATAAAATGTAAAGTTAAGACTATATATTAAAATTAAACTAATTAAAGTTAATTCCACCATTTATCTTACTCAATAAACATTTGTATCAAATAGGTATTATGAATTTGTAAAAAAACAGTGTTAGGAACAAAATAGATAATATTTATTGGAAATAGTAACTTTATTCAACAATCTTTCTCTACGTAGGATCCACATGTTTTTAATAGTAGACTAGACACAACTTAAGCTCTATGATATTTAATTAGTTATACTAATGTTTATAATCAAATTATTAAACATTTGCAGAGTATGGTTGCAATTAGAGAAGTGATCAAGGATGTTGTAAGGCAACCGGGTGAGAATGATATAGGCTATGAACGTTTTCTTGTTATCTCAATAGGGACTGGATCAAACAAGAGTGAACATAAGTACAATGCTAAAATGGTAGCTAAATGGGGTGCTTTGACTTGGTTATTCAATTCTGGATCAACTCCAATTCTAGATTGTTTCAACGAAGCAAGCACTGATATGGTTGATTACCATAACTCTGTTCTTTTTACTGCACTTCAGTCTCAAGACAACTATCTCCGCATTCAAGTTAGTTCTCTTTTACTATCAACCAACTAAATCACTGGAAATTAAAAAACTTTTTTCTTACATATAGTAAAATTAATTTTTCTTATAAAAATTACATAGTATATGTGTTAAGTGTAATGAATAAACGGATTCAAAGTTGTGTTGAATCTTTTGTTGGTGGTACGCTGCAAATCTTGAACAAGAAGATGATGAACTTGATGATGATGAAGGATGCACAAGTGAATTCCAAAGCGTGTGTATTACACTAAGCTTTAGGTTCAATTCGCCCCCACCAATCTATATATATTGGATGCAAACGGGTTAACCAGTGAATCCCCTTCAGGACTTTGGAATCCTTGAAGTGAATTGCACATTCACATCAAGCCTATCGATCAATGATAGTTTACATAATAAAGTTCCTTCATTTACTCTCGTGCACTAGAGAAAAGAAGAAATGACTTAGAAATATTTTTGACAGAAATTTAGTTCATGTGACATGAAACTTGTGTTCTACTTTCTGCCTCTAAAGTATCTCTATTTATAGAGAAACTCATATCAATTAGTGAAAGAAAACAACTCTTGAACTCATACCAATTGGTGAGAGAAAACAACTATTGAGAAAGATTGTAACCTTTGGTAACTTAACAGATGCATTAGTTTGAATTAAACCAAGCATTGCAACCAATTGACCAAGTGATACATTAAGTTATTTAATTTTGCTACATTAATATAGCTATTAGAGAATTTCAAATATATTTTGGAAATCTATCTGTCCTATATGTCTGTTATAATTAACTAACATGGAGACAGATACATGTCTATTTTTATCGATTAAAATAATTTAAGCTACAAAATTTTATACTTATTTAAAAAATGTCAATTTTTTATTGATGAAGAATAATAAAATTATAAATAAAGGATAAAATTAAAACCAGAAAATATTTATACCAAAACTTAGTATCCTTGTATATATATATATTATATTTTTTAAAAAAAAAGTCAATTATGTAATTGAATAAAGAAGAATAAAATAGTAAATAAAAATATTTAAAAAATAATGCTAAGGACACACTTTCTAACACATATATTTGAATACATTTTTTTTATTAGTTAAAATTTATATGGGTCACATTAAATTTTGTGAGTCCCATTTGAATTTGACGGAACCCATATGAATTTCAATTAATAGTAGATAATAGCGTTTTTTTTCACCCTCCAATGTCCTCGGATTAGCCAATTCAAATATATATTTCGGAGTCTTTTGAGAATAGAGGGATGGAAAAAAAAGTCATCATAGTAGATAACATGTTTGAATGTGTATTTTAGAGAATGTTCGTAGCACTCCTCGTATTTAAATAAAGGATAAAACTAGAAGAAAAAAACTGCATCAAATATTGTTATTCCTTTTGTATGTATGTAGTTATAGATAATCGAATATATAGTTAAATTGCAACAAACTTACAATGGTTCCTTCAAACAGGACGATACATTACAGGGAGAATTAGCTTCTGTGGATGTATCTTCTAACGAAAATTTGAATAATCTGGTAAAAGTGGGTGAGCAGTTATTGAAGAAAAAAGTTACACGAGTGAATCTTGATACAGGCATATATGAATCAGTTCCTCATAAAGGCACAATCGAAGAAGAACTCAAAAGGTTCATTTTATTTTATAACTTATTTCTTTTGTATAAATCCCGATTATAGGGGATAAAGCTTTTTAACTCCTAAAAAAATTAATATTGATATATACTTGCAGGTTTGCTAATTTACTCTCTGGGTTAAGAAAACACAAAAAGTCCAACCCAAAAAAAGGCAAGTAAATGAACACCAGGTTGAATATATCAATCCATTGTCGAAGTCCTATCTCTTCATCAATTTGCGTAGTTAATAACTCCTGTACAATATCATGATGCAAGCGTCTAACATTTTCTACTACCTTAATTGTGAATTAAATAATTGTTGTTGATCGTCAATGTTAAGAATACAAAAGATTTCATTTAATAATGTTTTACTGATTGCACCACAAGTACAATTATATTGCCATTTGCTCTTGCTCACAAATTTATATGTTTTGATTTAATTCAACACAGGTTGAGTTGAATTTATAAGTCGTAAGCCAGGTTGTGGATTGGACTTTTTCATCCCAACAAACTCGAAGCAACCTGTATAATAAAATGTATTTACATAAGATAATGAAGCTTAGTGGAAAGACTTCGTTTTTTTTTTTGGTCAATAGATTTCGTTTGGTTTATTAGCTCCCCATGTCACCTCAATCCTAACATGTAACTCACCTATTAAAGTAGGTCAACTCACCAACTCTAGAATGAATGTTCTCTTCTTTAATAATGATGAGAGATTAAACTACACTAATTTAATACTTACATGTATCACAGAACTCATTATAAATTGAATGTTTCTATCACAAAGATCATACCAATATAAATTTTAAATTAATCTAAAATTATTATTTGACATAGTAATCATTTGGAGATGATGATTGATGCATGCAGTGAACCCCATCATGCGTGACTAATGATTGCACTAATCATGTGCAAAAGTGCAATTTTAGCTGTGTTTTCTATCTCACAATGACTCGGCCAAAAACACCTATTCCTACTAAACAAAAATGGCTATATAATTTTACGCTATAACGCTCTGATATAAATAGTTTTAGATTAATGACATTATTTAAATTTAAATCCATCTTAGTGATTAAAATGATGATTTTTCCTATTTCCCTCTACCTATTGACAAAATCCTATTTTTTCTGCCTTGCGAACATATAGATCTAAGCTGATAACTACTTGCTATATACAGTTCATGTTATTTTCTCCCCATAACAGTGAAAAATAAATGAGAGTACTATTGATTCTTAATTAAAGCAGAGCATTCAGTAAAAAACTATATTTAAATTTAAATATTATAATACAAACAATATAACACTGTTATTCCTTTGGCACATGCCTCTTTTACCTTGGCAATTTCCAGCAAGAACTTCGATCTGAAACTGGAAGTAAATAAATCAATAGCATCTCAATAATAAGTTTCACTGTTTGAGTGATTCAAAGATATTGAATGTTTGCATCTGTCAGCATTGAGTCATAATCTCAGCCCCGTCAGAAGTTATCAAAATGGTATGTTCAAACTGAGCTGAAAGACTTCCATCTTCTGTTACAACTGTCCAATTGTCTTTCCACATCACAGGATTGATGCTGCCCATTGTCAGCATTGGTTCTGTAAAATTTACAAGGCAAAGAAAAAAATAAAACAATGTTAACAATATAACAAAACCAATAAATATATCTTGGAGGATATTTTCACCAAGCAATTTAAAATGCTGTTAAGCACATGACTGACTCATGATATCCATGTCAAAATTTAATGCATACATTTACTTACGTATTGTGACAACTATCTCTACTTCACCAAAGGTTACTTATATCACCATATCAACTGGTTGAATAAAAATGAAATTTTACAGTTCGATTATATATAGACACGATCACATGAAAGACAATTTCAAGCCTTCATCATATATATGATGTATGAAAACTATTCTCAATCACAATTTCTTCAGAATGTGATGAATTGTAGCTTAATGGTGAGTGTTCCTGTGACACGAGATTTTCTCAAAATTAGGCATTAACAAAGTCTTATTCCACTAGGTGGAGTTGGCTATAAGGATCAAGGTGATGTCATAACGTTCTATCATAAATCATGTTTGACAGTCAAACTATTTGCCTCAAACTCTTTCTCCAATAGCATTTTTGTCTTCTTCTGCCTCTAGCAATCGGGATCCCCTCCATATGATCTACTCTCTTTACTAATAAATCTACAAGCCTCGTCCTCACATGTCCAAACTACCTAACTCTCAATTTAACCATCTTTTCTGCAATAGGTGTCCCCAAAACTCTCTCTAATGTTGTCATTTTTAATCTGGTATCTTCTAAAATTTTCCACTAATAAAATGCAACATTCCCATAATCCCATCTCTGTTTTTTCTCAAAGTATGCAAGTAAAAAATAAGGGAAAGATAAACAGCATGCACAACACTGTCTCGTTTATGCATCATGAGCAGCTGATAGGTTTTCAAAAGTTTAAGCAGAATTACATTCAAAAAACCCCAAAACCGAAAATATAAAACGAAGGGTATGTTTGGAGCTTAGTTTAATTTAAAAATAAGAAGGTAGTAATCGAGGGAATGGAAAATTTGGGATAAAAATCATCATGCATGTGACTGCAACGTTGAAGAAAAATAATCATGCATGTGACTAAAACGTTGAAGAAAAATAATCATGGGGTTGAAAGCGGAATGTTAAGAGCTCAATTTTGATTTGAGTCCACAATTTTTGGCCACTCTTCCTATAAGGTGAAAATGATCTGAAAAAGAAGGAAAATGCTTTTAGCTATAATTTTTGTCATTGTAGTATCTGCATTCCCAACTATTCAATCATACCAAGAGGAAAATCATTGTTTACTCTCATTTCCATTTCCCATTATTTTTACCGAGCACTAGATTAGGAAGCCAAAATCAAAAGTTTCCCATACCACTCCACTTTCTTCTCTCTACATTCTGTCCTACACCTCCACAAAGCATAATTAAAACAGTTAGAAGCACTAAATCATGTAACCAAATCAAAGTTGAAATTTCATACAATTCCCATGCACCCTTCCCCACATCTTACTTGTTGCATTTCTGTGGTAAATTAGTAAGCTACATATACTTAACCTATGTAAATTCAAAGGCAATTATGCACAATTACTCCCAAATAAGTGGCGTACGTATACCTATATCGTAATGCATATCCATATCATACAGATACATCAGCTTCCAAATTTAAATTCAGTGGTGTAGCCATATTTTCAGACATGTGAACTTTTATTGGCAGATGCATGAAGCTGTTTCAACTACCATGTATTTTAAGCTACAGTGTCTAGGTTTTTTTGAGTGTTAAAACAGTAGATTATTCATTTGCCAATGAATTGGCCCAGTGGAAGGGAAAGAGAATTTTAACGAAGGAGGAAATGGTGAAAGACAGTAAGTTTTTTACATATTCAAAATATTGAATTGAGATAGTGGGAAAAGTATGAATTATACAATAATTTTACATATTTAAATATTTAAAATATACACTTATACTTAATCATACACAACTTAATTTAAAAAAATAATAATAATTGGTTTCCTGATATATTGTAACTCATCAGATATAATACTCAAACCAAAATATCCATGTAACATAGATCAAGGGCAAACACATGCAGGGTTTCCAGCTCCACAAAAGATAATCATAAGCATGAGTTCATAACATTCTATATTGTGTGAAAAAATTACCAATTGTGAAGGTTTGGTTTAACATCATTCGTCCATCTTCATTGTTTCCTGAAGATAAAAAATAATAATTGTTAGAAACATAACTCTGAAGAGAGACAATGATAGAAAAGAAATCACATCTAACAAAAGAAATAACATCTAACAGGCAATAAAGTAGTATTTTGAAGTTTGGGGAAAATTATTGCAAGGAATATGAATTTTTTTTAATATAAAACAAGGGTGGCTAAACCATAACCAAACGAGAATTTTGAAATTCAACAGCTAAATCAATATTTCCAGATAGCGGTGGAATATGTATAACAGTATATAAGTTAACAGGGACGTTTTGTTTTTCCCTTTTGGAGTGTAATAAAATGTAAGTTTCAATTATTACCAACTTTTCTGTAGTCAAAGAAATAACTTTCCTTCCAAACCTCTGGCTTCTTCAATACATTAGGCTACACAGAATATTATGTGATAATTTCTAAACATTAATGATTATCATTTTTTAAATTAACAGACACACGCTGATTTCAATATTTCTTAAGCAGTAAAACTGATATAGACTTTCAGTATTTACAAAATTCAGCACGGGTTTGTTGCTAGTGTAGAATTGAAATAAAACTAACAAGTAATAATGACAGAGGTACACAGTTGAAGTTAATTACTAAAGTGAAGAATAACTGGATCAGCATGAAAAACACGTCCAACTCCATGGCCAACAAACTGCTGCACAACACCGTATCCATATTTATCTGCATGATCACTTATAAAATGAAAGAAAAAAATTATCAAAGATGAATCATATAATCAAGAATCGAAATTAATTTAAATCACAGTCATCAACTACTAATCCATATTAACACAACATTTAGAATTGCTTAAGATACTGCTCTTGTTTCCTTCAAATTGTGGTTTTTAAAAATCATTCAACCTCACCCTATGTTAAAGCCTGGGGAGAAAAAGGTAGAGGTAGGTGCGCTTGAGGGGGTTTAGGGTATGGAAGAAGATGCACATAGTTTTCTAGCCCATAGTTTTTCTACAAAGATGTTACAAATGACATGGCGCAACTATATGAATGTGAAGTTGTTTGCTGAGTCCCAGTATAGAGGTTGACTATTGTGGGTCGCTAGAAAGTAATGCATGTTTTCATAAAAACAGTTTGTAAAAAATAGCAATACTCATCATGAAGATTGGGGGCAGAGTAAGTCATCTCGGGAAAAAGTTACAAGATACTCTAAGAGTAATACTCACTATGGTTGAGACTTGATCAAAACTTTACTGTAAATGTTTTGGATATAATTCAGGCATGCTTAAATAATTAACACCCAGTGGGGATGAATATTTTTAGAATTGTGTAAAAAAACTGACATTTTTTTTGTTATTAACCTTATGTTTAGATAAGATGAATAAAGTTAAGGATCATGAGTCTAAACCCATGCAATTACCATTTACTATACATGATCCTATTGCCAGAGGGTTTCTGAATTTAAGTTGAATAAGGAAATGCAGGAAAGAGAGAACAAATGATAGAAACATCTTACTGAATTGTTTTGCCAATTTTCTTGAATTCCACTCCTGGTGCACATATTGCTATTGCTTTATCCAGGGATTCTTTAGTGACCTGTATCAATAATATAAGGGGGGAAACCCCACTCCTATAAGCACAAAACCAATGACGAGGACAGTGTCTCAATTCTAACAAAATAACCACTTAAAAAAATTCAAGCCGCATAAAAGACTTCCAGAACAGTATCTCAACAACCAAAAACAATAAGAATAAGTGGTACGGAAAAAATATAAATAAAATTTATTATATTTGACAAAAGGTTAGTCAGTGATTTTTACATATCTACAATTTCCAGGAATAAGTGGTATATCTCCTGAGTATAGAAGGCCATAAATGAATACCCAGGGATATTTTTTCTTATGCATCCTGAGTAACATGCAAAATTTAATACCATGGGATATTCAACTGGATAGCTTTACATGTTGATACATGTACTGTAGGCCATAGTAATGGCTCTGTTAAGATAATAAATATTTTCAATCCCATATAATCCAGTAAAGTAGCTTAAATATAAAAACTTAAATTAATAGTTAAGAGATGCATCTAGCATGGGTTTTTCATACTCTCATTCTGAAGTGAATATAAAAACATTCCTTTGTTAGCACAGCATCTAAAGTTCAAAAACAATGTTAGTCCTTGCTCTTAGAGAACCAATTGATTCCATATATCACTCTGTCAATAACATTATTTCAGCAGTTATCAATGCCTAAGGAATTAAGACCACTTCACTGTAATTCCTCTTATTTTCACTCCAATGCAGAAAACAATCAACTTTCCAGGCCAAGTAATCTAAAATCCAAAATTGAAGTTTTTACCAATAGTTTGAAAACTGGACTCATTGAACTGCGAAGACACTAGGCCCTAGTAAATCATAATGAGAATCAGATTAAAATGCAGGATTAATGAAGGATGTATGGAAGTATCGAACATACAAAAAGAACTGAATCACAGCCATTGTTGGCATGAAGACAAACTGATACCTGAACTAGTTTTTTGGCCTCATCACCAACATCTCCGCAAAAGAAAGTTGTCGACGTGTCCCCATGATAGCCCTACAATTCATATCCATTTGTTTACTCACCAAATCAAAGCATAAATTTCACAAATCTTAAAAGATGCAATTGCAAACAAATAAGGGGAAAACAGCCAATATTAATGCAGCACATTCGTTCCAAAATATGCTACATGAATTAATATTCATACTAAAATTGACAAAGGGCCCAAGCTTTAAGAAAACAAAACAGCATTATGTGGGTATGATTAAATATTCTTAGCCTCCACCCCCACCAACAGCATAGCACAAGAAGAGGGCATATATAAGTGTTGTAAGCAGAGTACATAGTAATGAGACAATGTAAGTACATATTACTTGAAATGCCATGACTAGTCTCCTCCCAACCCTAACAAAAACCAAAATAGGCACCCCACCACAACCAAAAAAATACAACTTACATTTAGATAGACAGTAACATCAATGTTGATTATATCACCATCCTGCAAATAAAAGAATGTGTCAACAATTTTTCACCCAAGATATATAATTTTCTAAGTAAGAGTTGAGTATAAGGACCTCAAGTGCACGGGAATCTGGTATTCCGTGGCAAATGCATTCATTAACAGATGTGCAGACACTCTTTGGAAAACCGCCATAGCCAAGAGGAGACGGGTATGCACCATTATCAATTATCATTTGGTGAACTGCTTCATCAATTTCATCTGTTGTTATGCCTGGCTGTCAACAGAAGTTAAAACTAAACTAACATAAAGCCAACTTTTTCTTTCTATATAAAAACATACCAATCAGTGGAATAATATAAGTTTATTAACATTTCATAATTTAAGTATTAAATAGTTGTTTGTTTTACATATAATAAGCAGCAACATTTTATGTAGGAAACAAACAATAAGAGAATGTGGGATTGACTAGCCAAAAAGATGAAAAGAACGCACCTTGACTAAGGTGCCAGCATATTGAAGAACCTGTGCTGCAAGCCTTCCGGATGCTCTCATGCATTCTATCCCCTTCTCATCATGCACTTCAGGTCCACTTGCAATCCCTGCCGGAACCATAGATTTTACATATGGAGGCATTGATATGTCTTTGGGCACTTTTCGACGCGGAGAAACTATTCCAGGTCTCAGACGTTTACGCTTGCTGTTAGACAATTCATCTATATTCCTGCAAAAGACAACATGTAAAAGTTAAAATCAAAAGCACATGGTGGTAGATAGACAAATACCTCTTTAAACAAGTGGCTTAATCTGAAATTGACCACCACTAGCTGCAGATTTACATGGTTTAAAGTCTACAACAAATAACAACAGTAATTGAAAAACTAAATAGCAGTGCCATAAGATTTTGAAAAATACAACACAACATAAAAAAAATCAATCCCTTCTCCCTTGATTCTCTGCAATGAATATTCGAACTTTGAAAATAAAAACAAATTATGAAAACCTATTTGGATTGAATTTGAGCTTATCTGCTAACATAAACACTCGTTAGACTATTTGGGAGAGCTTTATGAAAGCAACTTATGGCAGCTTACTTTATAAACTCTCGAAGGTAGCTTATGAAAACAACTTACTTTATTTTATCTTTAGTTATAGAAATAGCTTATGTGTAAGTACTTATATGATAAACGAATATGCTATAAACACTTACTTAAGTTGGTTATCAAAACATGACCTAAATCCGGGTTCATTTACAATAATAGTCTAGTGGCTAGGTTACTACAACATGACTACTGCTAAACATTAACACAAGAAATAAATAAAATACTTAACAATATAAATAAATAATATATTAAATGGTATAAATAAAAACAGAGAAGCATTAGTTGCATCAATGATTTTACAGTAGATATGTGCACACGTGACGAAAAAACATTACCTTCTATTAAACAAGAGGTTGGTTAAGCCAGAAAGTGATCGAGGCAACTGCATCGAAACGTGATTGATTCCTGTAACAAAAATAAATAATCAATAATAATTTTAGTAGAAAGTTGAAAAATGAAAAATGAAAATGATTGGGAAGGAGAAGGAGAAACCTGGTTTGTGATTGTAACGGAAAAGTTGAGGAAGGGGATGGTGGTGGCGTGAGCAGCGAAGGAGTCGATCTCCCATGAAAGAAGACTTTAACAGTGACATACTGCTATTCGCCATAGCCATACTTCTTTCTTCTTTCTTCCTCTTCTCTTCTTACTTATCCGTTCTTGTATCTATGCGCTTTCTTCCTTCAAATTTCTTCATTATTATTATTTTGAACGGTCTATTTTCAACAAAAAATACGAAGCCCACTTGATGTTGGGCCGAGTTTAGTTTGGGCTCTAATATAATGCAGATATCTCATCATGTATGTTTTTTTATAGATATACCCCATCATTTAACACACATACCCCTACGATTTCATAATTTTTTCTAAAATGCTATTCACTAATTATTTTTCCTTTTCCTCCACATCCTACACCTCAATGTTCTAAATCCTAAACTCTAATTTACTAGGAACATTTTCAATAATTGTACACCATAAACTTAGTATATGATAAAAAAAAAAGAAAGAAAGAAAAATAAATAACTTATTTACGTTGAACAAAGTATTTTGGCTCTCTTGTATGAAATCATTTTGAACAATTTCATTTTGGGCCTTTGGGGGAATTTTCACATATTTTCAGAGTTTTGGTCTATGAAGTGAATTTTTGTATACCTCTGCACTTAATCCTCCATCCCACATTTATCAAAAAATTTAACTTTATCAAAACAAAAAAATTCCTTCAAATTCAGGATTTTTGACCCTTTTTCTTTATTTTTCAAGAATTAAAAATATGTTTCAAAAAAATATAAATTTGAATTTTTCAAAACATAACTATGTCCAAAGAAATTAAAATACGTCGAAGTTCAAGAAAATTTAAATTTTTTGGTTTTTCAAAATATTTTTTAGAAAATCCATCATGGAATTATGGCTAAAATTTTATTTTATTTTAATTAAAAGTAAGTTCTAAATTCTAGAAAACTCAAATTTTAATTTGTCTAAAATGTTTTTTAATTTCATACAACTCACATAATATAATATGTGTTGAATTATCGTTTGTAAGTGTACTTTTGAAAAAATCTTATTTTGCAAATATACTTTTACTTATAAAGTTTTCTCTAACGTAATTTATTATAAATTTTAGATATTGTTTTATAAAATAAAATTTGTTTAGATTATATAACCAAATATACTTTTAAATCTGCATTTACTAAAAAAGTATATAGTTTTTAAAGTTGTATTTATAATTGTAATGTGTAGTAGAAGATAAATAATTATGAACAAATCTGACAAACAAAAAATATAAAAAATGCAAAAGTATCATAGATGATATTTTTGCTCAAATGTAATTTTAATATAATCCAAACAAAAAATCAAAACACGTTTACCGTTTAAAAATTACACCCAAATATCAGACATGATCTTAGTCGGATATTTTTGAAAAATTGACGGTTTTTATAGAATAAAAGAAATAGATGCTTTTAGAAAATATTAGGACCATTTGAGCACTAATAGAACAAACATGTCTTGGACATGAAAAGAATTATTTCCATGGAGCATTCATACAGTCCACCTCTTTTATTTCGTTTTGGACAATATTGATTAACTACCGCAGCACCTTGTGATTCTTCAATTTGCTTTTGTTCCCCACTTTTCATTATCTTCATCTTTTTTCCTTTCTCTTTTGGCATTTCACCTACTTATGTACGCCTTTCCATTGTTTAGCAATATTGCAAAAAGATGGCAGAACTTAAAAGTTGATACGGTCGTTTTGGAATGTAAACACCAACTCAAAGAATACTCTTAGGGATACTTGTCAGCACTTGCTTTATTAAAAAATCAACTATATTTTTCCTTTATTTTTTAAATGGTAGATTTTGTTATCTAACGTAGGATCCACCACCACCTGCATATAGGTTTGCTTTGACTTTAATCGTATCAATTATTTCATTTAGTTTATTTTTGTTTAATTATTTTTATTCTTTTTTAAATTCTAATGTTAATCAGAGTTAATCCGGCCCAGACAGTTTAGATAAAATAATACATATTTCTTTTAGCTTATAATTTGTGGTCTCAAAATCGATTCTAAACCATAGAACAATTTTAATTTTTAAGATTTTTTATTTCTTCTTATATGTCATCTTCATCCTTAAATATAAGATTTTAAATAAAAAATTATTGGTCCCATTTTATAAGATCTTCTTTGAATTTTTCAATTACATTAATTATTTCTTTATTAATATATATCTCTAATTAATTTATATATTTATATTTATATGCAATCAACAATAAATATTATAATAAAAATATTAAATAATTCTCTCTCTTTAAAATAAAATTGTACAAACAATAATAATTATAATACTGTTATCAATTTTCTTAATCCTCACATTTTAAACAAGAAGATCCTATATTTATAAGTGTTCCACTTGTCAGCAAAAAATTTCTTCAACTCAATTTCTTTTTTTATAAGTGTTCCACTTGTCAGCATGACTCTAAAAAAGTATTGTGAACATGAATCGTTGGAACATAGACTATATTAATCTGTAAATTTAAAATTTATTGAAATCCCACATTGAAAAGCTTTCATATATTGAATAGTTCTATACTATATAAATACTAAGGTCTCACGGTGTATATTTAACATATGTGAGTTTCTTTTCATCACTATATAAAGAGTATATGCGGGTTTGCTTTCATCACTATATAAAGAGTGTTAAACTCTTCTGAAAAGTACACAAAAATTGAATACAATTTCCAACTTTATCTTTTCTCTCTCTTCTACTCGATGCACTTCCGAACTACTTATCTCTTTTCTTTCGATCCTTTTAGAGCGGTTTGTGAGGTAGTCCATTTATTTTTGAGTGGTCCTAATACCAATGTCCCTTTAGAGAGATTTTTGTGACGTAGTCCCTTCGATTTTTGAGTGGTATTAATACTACTGTCTTTTTAGAGCGAATTTTGTGTCTTAATCCCTTTAATTTATGAGTGGTCATAGTATCAGTATAACTCTGATACAGTTTGTCTAGACTGTTTTATCTTGGAGATTTCGTGTTTGATAGTCTGTCTTGCACAATTTGAGCAGCGTCACAAAATATTTTAAAGAGACCGATATAATCCGCAACTCAACCTAATAATATCTTCGATAACTGGAGTTTATTTAAAAACAACTGAAAGCCTGGAAAATTTTGAAATCAAGAAAGGTGTTTAATTATGAATAGAAAGAGTTTGAAATGTTAAATACTAATCTTACGGAAAAGGAATTTAATCTTATGGGAGAACACACGAGACACACCTAAATGTGTGGTTGGGCGTGTTTACCTCTTGCTGGAAAATTGGCGGGCTGCTGATGGTCGAGCTGCACATGGCCACGAGCGCAAACATGTGCAGAATGTTAGGTCTGTGACTTGACAGAGGGCATGTAAAGTGTAATACTGATGCAACACTTTTTAGAGAGAAGGATGTGTTGGTATAGACCTATACTTGCAAAACCGTGAAGGTCAGTCAGGTGCTAGCAGCTTTCACACATTGCAGACATTGGCATATGCAGCCAGCATAAGTGGATTCAGCTGTGGGGGCTCCTTCAACCAATTCAATGGACAATATTTTTTGCTTTCTCAAATGTTATTTTTGAGATGGATTGCAAGCAACAACTTTGATTATATTACTAATTGTATCTCTTTTATTATTATAAATGAAATGTTATAAGTTTATTTGAGTAAAAATAAATAAAAATACTAACCTTACGTGAATTCATATGAAAAAAAAAGAAGTTGAGAAAAAGTTGCAACTTAAGCGAAATCTAAGTATTTTTCAAGAATCGTCTAATAGCATCCCAAGACATAAATTATTTTGCAGTAAACATCATTTACATTTAAATGTTTTCTTAACCAACATTCCAACAAGACCAGTTAAGACATTGTCAAATCTTTTGTTCACACGAGTTGTAATTTAAGAATGAATTTGAAAATCACTTGTACAAAACTGTACGTAAATTTTATTGTTAATTTTCATTGAAAATTCTAATATATTGATTATCAATTATTCATTTAATTTTTCAAAATAAACATACTTCGTTTAAATTTACATTTTTTGTAGGTTAAAGAAATCACTATTTTTGTTTGGCAAATGCATGGATGATATATAGGTATTATGTTAGGTAAGAGAATAAGATATGTTTAAATAAATAGTTTTTGTTGATTTCTTGATTTCAATATTAATCTATGTTCACTTCACACGTGTGAATGCACATTGCAATGCGACCACATATACATATCTCAATTCTCATCCGTACTCTTCATAAAGAAAATAAAGAACTTGCAACCGTATTTGATCATATATATACACACTCTTATATTCAAACGCCTTTAATTTTAATACATATATATTTAACATTTTATTTTTATCACATCACTGTCTATTTAAAATATATAGCATATTCCGTGAAAAATCATATACGTAGCACATTAAATTCGACACTTGCGTATGGTCCTAATATAAATGACCATGTGTGTCATGTTCCCCCAATGCTATTTTTATTTTTCATATTAAGATTACTTTATTTCACACACATAAAAAAAATCATAAATGGAAAAAAAAAATCTACAAATTATTTTCATTTAATTGCTCCGATTAAATAAACAAATTAAAGTCTTAATTTAACTGATGTTAATAAATTTAACATCTTATCTTTAATTCGAATTACGTACCTTGCAATTGTGTGTGTAACTTTATAATGATATTTACAATTTTGTCCACCGACAAAAAAACATATATAAGCCAAAATATATTTAATAAACTGACTCTATAGGAGCAACCACTCTCTTTTGAGTAAAAGAAATCCAAACAACTACGTCTTTCATCTCAAAATAATTGTCGCATTCGACCACTTCACGCAAAATAAAAAAATATGATAAATGAAATAAAGAGTAGAATAATTTTACCAAACTATTTTTATAAATTATTGGTTTATTTCAATTATCATAAATGCAAAATGCAAATATAATAAATTGAGAGTGGTGCTATAGTTTGAATTTTAGGGTAGAATTGGTAAAAAAAAAAAACTATTAAAGTTGCATTAAAAATCAAAGGTGACAATTATTTTGGCACAATTTTTTTTACAAATACAACAATTATTATGGAACAGAGGGAGTACTATTTTGTCCCTATTTATAAGACCTTTGTAGTCAATGCACAATGATTAAGAAAGGTTAATTTTACAATAAATTTGTCAACAATATATATTTTCTTTTCAAAATTTTCCTTCATTTATTAAGACAAATAATTAGTTAGCTTTCCAATTATCTGTATTTAATTAGGGATATTTTTGTGAAAATATCATTAATTGATTTGTAATTTATAGAGAATCTTTTAAAAAAGGACAGAAAATGAAAATACTTTTGTTTATCATTTTTTCCCCTCATTTTAGGGTCATTTTTAGCTTGAAAACACTCTTGTTAATCGTTTTTTTCTCTCATTTTAAATAAATAAATGGTTTTTGCATAGATTTAGTTTTTTCTTTGTGTTTCATCATCTTAGTGTGATGTTAATTTGTTCATTATCTTGATGCGGCATTATTTAATTTGTCGTTTTGTTGTGATTTTTATTTTGTTCATATTGACAAATTAATTTCGATCCATTACAAATTCAGATACATAGGTATTTCAAGTTTGTTTGCAGATTCATCATTTTCTTTTTTAAAGAATTTAAATTTGTATTGTTCTCGATCTTGTTTTATTGTCCCATCAGTCTGCTTTTTTTTTATAACTCAAGTTGAAATTCCAAACCAATCAATACTAGTTGGTCCATCATATTTAACCAACACAATATAATAAAATTTTCACACTTTTTTATTTATTTTTAAATCACAACTTGTTTTTTTTATTAAAAAAAAAAAACTTAAATTTGACCCATAAACTTAAATTTCATTCAATTTAATTGCTTTGGTTTTATGTTAGCATCATGTTTTTGATAGTCCGGCAATCGGTAATTTATTAATTTTTTTATTTTGGTTGCGTTGTTAGCTTATTCTAAAATTTTAAATGATGAATAATAGATGTTTAAAGGACATAATTTTCATATTTTTGGTAGACTCACTAGTTACATATTTTTGTTTTCTTAAATTATATTTTTCTACACTTTTTACATTGTTCTTGTGAAGTTTTTAGTTATTGTTTTTTAAAAAATTGAAAACCTAACTTGTGCTTCCATCAATCCGTAGTAAAATGGGATGAAATAAGATTTTCAATTCTTACCTCTAATTAGCCTACCTCCCTCTACTCTATATAAATAAATAACGAATCGTAGAACGAGATGAAATATGATTTTCCATTCTTACCTCTAGTTAGCCTACCTCCCTCTACTTTAGATAAATAAATAACGAGACATAGTAAATAGTAAATGACTTATTTTGCGCTCCCTATACTCTCCACACTAAGAAAGCAATAACATATTAATATTAAAGTATATGTTATAATGAACATAATTTAATCAGTAAAATTCCGAGTATTTTTGTAACACAAGCTTTTATTATCTTCCTTTGTCCCTTCTTAATAAGTACATTTAACTTTTTTTTACATATATTAAAAATAAATGTGTTCAACTTTAACTTTCTTATAAAATAATATAGTATTAATATATTTTAAAAAATAAAAATATACACCTAATAATTTGAAATAAAATTTATATTTAAAAATACTTTTTCCTTCTTTTTAGATTAAAGGAGCTTATAATTAGTTAAAGACAAATACAATACGGGTATCAATTTACGAATAATAGTTTACCCTTCTCTTAAAATAGGTGTTGATCAAACAAATAAATTTTGTTCCAAATTAGGTGTTTGTTTTATTTTTTTATTATTCGTTTCAATTATTATACTTTCAATTTCATTTCAAGAGTTTCATATGTTCTTATTTTTTTAAAAAAAGAAATTCATAAACTAAAAGGACCGCGAAGTTTTTTCTTCATTTAGTAAAAAAGGTTTTTCCTTCAAAGCCCTCTTTTCGGGTTCAGGATTATGTGCAATCAATTATTCATACAATCAGTGCAGTCAGCTTTATTTATCACCATGCGATGCACTTCATGGTCAATCCTGGCCATTCAATTATTTTCCTTAAAAAAGGGAAGAAAATTGAAGTGAAGAGTGGTAGAGGTCTGGAGAAAGTAATTTTTGTGTGGACATATATTTATATATATAACTTTTTTTCTTTATATATATAATTTGAACTCATAAAAAAATTGAAAAATAATAATTAAATCATATATTTTAAAATAATTAGATGATGTATCTTGTTTTGTGTGTATTCAAATGATGTATCCAAATATACACAAAAATTACTAGAATAAATTAAGAAGCGTTAATGGGTGTAATAAAGGATAAAATCATAGTTCAGATCCCAGAAAGGTGTTTATAACATGGTCACTTTCCGTTAAGAAATTGAGTAAAACAAAAATAAAAAATGAACTCTGCATTATACTCCATTGTTACGGCGATAAAACGCCAAATAATCGTGTGGCTGGTGTTGTGACTTGTGGTGACGACAAACAAACAGAAGAATGATATGGGGGAATAGCGAATGGCATTGTTGCATTTCACCATCACGATTGGGATAAATTCGTAATTTGAATTCGAAACACAATTATTTTGCTTAAAACCGGTTCTCCACCAAACGGAAATTCCTCACTACAACGCAAATAAATGATGATTCTTTTCATCTCAACCGCATGATTTCCATTTCCACTGCAAAATCATCAATCTCCATCCCCTTCCAATTCCAACAACACACCATCCTCCGTTTTAATTCCCCGTCAGTTATGATGACGTGGCATACCCTCGTTTAACCACACCCGACAATCATAACGGCGCCGTCAAATTTCCCGTTTTGAGATTCCCCCGTCACTATTAACGGAGACTGGACCACACCACCACCACAACCAGTCCCACACATTACCCACACCACTATGAAAAAGCAATTATCCAATCTCAACCGTTGAATCCCTTTCGTCATTATCACAAATTTTCGTCGTCTCCGTACTACACGCGCGCATCAACTCTCTCTCTCACACACCACCACACCTACCTTCTCTTTCTCTCTCTTTCTGAAAAATCGCAGAAAGCACTAACACCTGAAAAGTGATTGTGAGGTGTGTGGAATCGCAGTCTCAGAAGCACGTACTTGCTCAGTTGAAATCAATGGAGATGGTTCAGGTAGGTGTCAGGACACGAGCTCAAGCGGCATTAGCCATGGAAGCTTCTAGTTCAGCTGCACGAACTACAAAGAGAAGAAGAAAATTCAACAACAGAAACAAAACGCATAAATTCTCAACCGCTTCGAATTCGTCCGCATTCGTTCACCTCAAAAGTCGAACCAAGACGGCGACGGTTCTACCGAAGCCGGAAACGGAGGAACAGTCATCCGGTGCTACCTCCGACGAAGAATTTCCAACGTCGTGTTGTTCAAGCAATGGATCCGTTGGACTCGATGAAGAGAGGATCAAATCGTTAGATCTGGAGGTTAGATGAATTGAATTTGAATATTTATTTCCGCTTTCTGAATTACTTATACTATTTGAAGAACTCAACTGAACAATTTAATGCGGTTAATTATAGATTTTGTTTAATTAAACCTTCGTTTACTACTACAAATTTAATGTACCGCATTGAACGTTTCTATTTACAGGTGGAGAGCGCGCAAGTTGAAACGTCGACGTGCAATTGCGGTGAAGAAATTGAGAGGTTTTTGAGTGGAGCGGGTTTATTTATTCTTCTCTTGAATTTTGAAATTTGAATTTTGATTTAAGTTAGTTACAGTTTTCTAATTTCAAATTCTAACAGTTTTCTAATTTCAAATTCTAACAGTTTTCATTCAAGTTTTGCAGTTAGAAAAAAAAAACATGATGAAAAAAATGATGTTTCAAAATTCTAACAGCCACGTTTTTTTCAGTTCAAAATTGTAGAAACTCATTCTCTCTCTCGTGAGTGTGTGTATATATTCGTTCGCATTTTCCATTTCATAATTCTGAAACGCAAGTGAATTGGTGAACGCAGGAGAGAGATGAGTCGTTCAAGCGAACTTCAAGGAAATTCTCAAGAGTTGGAGTCAATGGAGACTAACTCTCACCGTCCGAAAAATATGCCAACGGAATTGGAGCTTGATGAATTTTTCGCGTCTGCTGAGAAAGACATTCAGAAAAAGTTTCAAGACAAGTAAGTTAAATCAAAACAAATTTTTTCTCCCAAAATTTGCTTTATTATTTAAAGAACAAAATTTATAGTATAGCACGATATATATGACGATTCCTCAAAAATTCTCTTGTTCGCAGGTATAATTATGATATTGTGAAGGACGTTCCCTTGGAAGGACGCTACGAGTGGGTTCAGTTGAAGCCATGAACGTTAACATTAATATGTATCTCACTAGCTTGCTTTGGTTCATATTCTCAGCACGGAAGAAAGAAACTGATTGGTTCGAATTTGCAACTTTGCTGACTTTTTTCTTAATTTTTTTAGTTTAGGTATTTGAATTCAATCTATCTATTATGTCAGCTTGAGAGTTAAGACTCTTTTAATTTAGTGTACAGATTTAATATCTGGGATTGGGATGTTGTTTATGGTTAAGAAGAAAAATTTAACTCGTTGGTTCTTTTAATTGGTTTTACGTAGTAGAGAGCAAGCTTGTGCAGAATTTCTGTAATTTCACTCAATGAAGAACAAACGATTTTCCATAACAAACTTCCATATTTTCTCTCTAAGCTCTCCCTTAAAATCCGTGTCCGTTTCTTTATTTTAACTTTGCCGTTAAAAAGGTACAACAAAGTCAGTGATTGTATGATTGCAATACTCTTTTTTTTTTTCCGTTATTTCTTTTCTGAGATATTTCACTTTACCGTATACTAAAAAAATTGCAAAAAGTAAAACAAGAACAAAGGAGGAAAATTAACCAACGCATCGTGAAAATGAAGAAGTGAAGAATCTGGGTAGAAAGAGTGGGAGGTTGATGGCTTTGTTTGATTGTTGAGCTTGGGAGGGACACGCTCAATGGCGTGTAAGTTACGGGCACGTGTTTGAGAGGGTGTGGGAAAGTTGATCTTATTACACCCACTCCCATGTGAGAAGAGTCTTCCAATCTTGGAACAAAATCCACTCTACTTTCACAAGTAAACAAAATTGGTACATGGGTGAAAAATGGAATATTTGTTATTGTTATTTTCGCATATACTTCTTTCGCTCTTCTTATCCAATTTAATTACTAAATAATCAAACAATGAGAATGGAAACGAAAGTATTTGGTCGATTTTGATCTAAATTCTAATTCTGGAACAGTACTTCACATTATTTATTCATAAATTCAGCTGTTTTGTTTACTTTAATCACTATAAATTGCATCAAAGATGAGAGGAGAAAAATGTTATATGTACATTTGTGGTCCTGCTAGTGCTAGCTCATTGAAATTGCATATTGGTTACATTAGGCCATCGTAATTGGTTTTGCAATTTTTAATTATTTTTCCATGTAGCGCGGAAGGAACGTGTTTGTCACGTCGTACTAGCTATGTGGCAAATTAAGGCAATGGTTTATTGGAGCAGCACATGGTGTTAGGATTAAGATTCCTCACAGTGTGTGGATTTCATGATGATGTGATTGTGGGTTGGGGATGGAGTGAGAGACCACTCAATACTTTTGCAACAAGCAATTTCACTGAGCCACTGCTACTTTCCGTTATGCTATAATCATTGCATTTTTACGAATCAGATGGTATGATTCGGTTGAGATATCAGATCTCCATCGTGGCATCAGGATCTTCATTTTTTTAAATTTTGAAGGGTATTTTCTACCTCCCTTTTTACCCCTTGTAATTAAAGTGTACGAATTTAGATATAAATGGTTTCTACCCCTCCCAAAAGAAGAAAAATGAAACATATTCAACCCATCTTTAATTAGAAGGCAAAGTTTTAGTGGATACTAATGTACTATAGCATAGATAAAATAAAATAAAATATGAACTTTGGGATGTGTAATATTTTTTTATTAATCTTTTTGTTAGGTTGCAAACAATTGCCCGTGCGTGGCTTTCAGAACACATTTTTGAATAGTGATACCATTGTCACTAACTAGGAATAGGTAAGACAAGAAAACAAGAAAGGTAATTCAAATTAATGCAAGATAGTTTTATCTTCTAATCATCAAGTAGGGGCCCCCGGATATTCTTTTCTAAATGACACACGTCGCGACAAAGTTTATGATAAAGAATGTACATAATTCACAGAGGCAATAGTTATATTGCATATCCACACAAAAACTAAATATAACTCTTATTGTCGTCCCACACAAGTCCGTGTGTTAACCAATAATTAATTATAATAATTTCTAACCTTAATTAGGTAACTATGTAATGAAAACGATCCAATGATCAGTAGCACATTTTCTTTTATAGACTTCACCGCCGCTTATTTATTTCTTTTGTCTAGGCTTCTTTCTTTGTGGTCTAGCTAGCATCTGTATGAATTTAAGATATTGATATCATTACGGGTAGGATCCTATATAAAAAGACATTGAAGACAATGCCATATGGGTTACATCATGTTGGAGTTTTACAAAATAAAATTGAGAAACAAAAAATGTATATTGACATAAAACCAAGTCTTATAGTCACAAGAAAGTCTTAGGCACAGTCACAAAAAGGAAAAAATAGAAGTAATTTTTTTAAAAAAATAATTAATAAATTAAAGATAGAACTAATATTTGTGACTGTACCAAAAAGAAATTATATTTAGTCTTTTGATCATACAAGAATAATCCATGAAATAATTAGGATAGACTTTGTAGGAATAATACATGATAAAATATAGGATTGACTATTAATCTATACAACTAGAACATTGCCAAGTGACTTTAATTAGAAAGGTCTCAATTTTTTTTTTATAGTATATCTTAAAATTTGAAAAATTATATTTATATTTTATTTTTATATGTCGAACACTCTAAAATTTTATATTTGCACCTTATGCATACTATACAAGACGCCACCATCCACTAATAAATATTAGAATCTTAAAAATTGATATTAAAGTTTTGTAATTTTAAGAGTTTAATTTTTATATTTAAACACGGTCTTCAAAAACATTGAAACGAATTTGATAAAATATATATATATATATATTGCAACTTGCAACCATTGATAAGAAAATAGTTTTTTTTTTTTATGTTCATCAAAATATTGATGTGAAATACGATTTTGTTTTATTTTTATATGTATTTTTTAAATGTGTGTGAGTTGTATATTTTAATGTTCAAATAATAAAACTGATAAAAAAAAGGATTAAAAATATTGATATAAAGCTAAGCAAATCTTTAGTTGAGTAAATTGTCAACTACCACGGTTTGAAAAAAAATTCTAAGTCCTTGAAAATGAATAAATACCTATCTTCTACTGACTATAATTTTAGCATTTTCTTAAGATACACTAAGTAGGAAAATACGATCAAAAAATGCAAAATGTGAATTAAAATGGTAATCCGTTGTTGAAAGTATATTGAAGGTACAAAAGCATGTGGGCACTTGAAAAGGAAGTGGGAGCAATAAAACTTGACACAATGATGGACCATAAAGAAGAAAGAGATGGATGGGGTGGCGAGGGCCCTTCCCTTGTATTCAATTTTAAGGTGATTTGATATTTATCAACTGTTTGATAGTGAAACTTTCTAAAATGATGAAATGGGTGTCAGTGACTAAGGTAAGATAAAAGAATAGGAGATGTCCTAGTATCTGTTTTAGGTTGGGGGCGGTTATATTATATATAGGCTAACTAGAGAGGGGAAGAAGAAATTAATTAAGGAAGCATTGGAGTGGCAGTTGTTGAGTACAATAGCACCATTTAGGATTTTAGTGAATGATGAAACAAAAGCTACCTACAAAGGTGGTATCTTAATCAAGGAAGTAGCTAATGGGCACAAACTTCAACATTACTTATAATATAATATTTTATTAATTATTTATAAAATTAAATTCAATATTAATATTAGATATCATATTTTAAATTTAAATTTAAATTTGATACCGCACGATTGATTGTGTACGAATCTTTTAATATTTTGTCTTGATAAAAAAAATTATTTGATTAGTGATATAAAATGATTTGTTGAATAACATATGAAAATAAAAAAATAATGTGATAAATAGTCTCAAATTCGATTATTACTACTGGTCTATACTAACAAATTGTAATATTTAACATAATAACATATATCATTTGAAAAAGTATAGAATATTTCATTTGTCCTAAACAATAAAAGGTTCATTTGCAAATCATGTTTATTAAAATAAATAAGCACTTCAATATAATAAAAATTACTTTTTATAATTTTATAATTTAATTAATATTATTTATATTATTATCAAGTCAATATCTTTTATTTGTATTTATAATAATGTTAAACACAAATACTTAATAATAATAATTCACTAAAAGTGTTACATTATCTCTCGATCATTTATATATATTTTTAATGTGTTTAAAATACTAATCAATTATTCCATCTATTTTAAAATAATTGTCTTATTTAAAAAAAAAATGCCTCAAAACTATCAATTCTAAATTTTATTGTAACTTTCATTAAAAAAAATTAATTGTACTCTTAAATTAATACAATGTATATTACTTTTAAATTATTATTAGATATTTTATATTTATGATAATAAAAATGCATCCATAATTAATAAAAATAATATAGTAAAATTATTATTTTATTTATAATTTTGTAAAAAATTTATATAAACTGATCAAATGTCACAGTTGAGACTAAGGTAAATGACAGTACATCCTAAAACGGAGGAATGAGATTAGAATGGAGTCACTAATTTCATCTTGGATCTTGCGCACTATTCTTTCACTTTTTTTCATGCTACTTTTGGACCTCCCTAACCACGTGGAATTTTGACTTCTCAAGTGAACATTCTAAATATACCTTCCCATCTACCCTATCAATCTTGGGTAGTATCCTTTATTTATTTATTTTCACATGGTTTGTTGGTTGGGATACAGTGAAAATAAAATGTTTGGTCAAATTTTAGTGATGTCAGTAAATTGGATTCGGGTTCTTTGCGGTTAAACAATTCTACAATCACACATTCAAACGTTCAGATATCAGTGATCGTAAAATTAAGTTTGGAGAATATAAATTTTGGATTGGATTTTAAATTAAAACTAAAAGTTAGATCAATATTTTTTTATCATTCGATATTTATCCGACAATTAAAGATGTTTGAATGTGTGATTGCGTAATTTTTTTTTTTTTGCCAGTGTGGAATAGTAATAAATAATGTTTAGAGAAGGAATAAAAAATTGATTTTAAAGATGTAGAAATTTATTTTAACAATTTAAATGTATTCAAGTTTAATTGATTTTGTATTTAAAATTAATTATTAATTAAAACTATAATTTAAAGTTATTGTGTTTACAATTAATTTTTAGTTTTGAATTTATTGTTTTGTGTAATTTTTCAAATTTATACTATTTAAAATCAATTTGAAATTTTCTAACTTAGTTTTATTTAAAATCAATCTTTTCAGTGGAAAGTCAGACACACGTACTAAAGTAAACTTTATAAATAAATACATCTTTATTTTATATTTTCTAATATTGTTTCGAATGGGTCTAGAATGTTTTCCAACATATTTACATCATGATAGACTCATGTTAGTCCCAACGACTATTTTCTCTGTTATTTGTAAATATGAGAATCACATTGCAAATTCTTTCGTCGGGTCCTCTAGGATTAGATTTTGTTATTCCTACATATGGTCAATTCCACTAACTAGCCTCTCTAAAAAAATTTATTGAATGCTTCACACGAATAATCATACATCATTTCATTTTCAACAATAACTCATATCATTACTAATGAGACCCACATTAAGTAACTGAAAGATGGTGTTGAGTATAATACTCATTCCAAATTAACATTAAAAAAATCTGACGTATCAAAGAGGGTGTCTATTTTTTGTTTTCTAAAAAAGAGTGGGGAGTAAGAAATTATTATTAATCACTGTAGTCTTGTCGCAATTTTATAATTATCATGTGTGAAATTTTAACTATATCCCTTACAATTACAAAATGAAACTCTTACTACTAATTTAACACAGAGATTATCTATTTAAGTTTTTACAAAACCAGATAAAAACACTATAAGTTAGAATTTCTAAGATGAAATAAATACTTTGCTGTTAGGGATTACTGATTAATATACTATATAAATAAAGTATTAATTGGATTTAGTATTTTTCTTGAATCTTATTAAATAAAGTATTAATACAACTATAAACTTCCACACTGCGAGACCATGGGTTCGAACTCAAGATAAGATGTTAAACTTAACAGTATCTACATTTTTCAGTTCAGCTGTGACTTATTTATATTCCCAACAAAATATGAGATATTTTATGGCATATCTGCAAACTTATTTTCTTTTAAAATTAGAGATATTTTAAAAAATATCCTACTGAAATTACATAAAATCTAAAATAAAGGAATCTCAAATATAACAAAATATTATTTTGTAAAAAAAATATAACTAAATATTCTAAAAGGAGTTGAATTCTTTTTTCTTGAGAGAAAGCTTACACTTTTTGTTTTGCACCATTTGTTCTAATGGCCTTGTACTCTTGTGGCCCACTAAAACAAGGGCTAGATTGCGGTTGTGTTTACGGCCCCAACTCCGTAAAGGGATATTACACGGCCTGTATTCCCAAAATCGCTCTTTGATTTCTTTTGAAAAAAAAAAAAGGAAGAAAAGAAAAAAGGTGTCCTGATAAACTCTAGTGATTGTTCTTCCAACTCTCTAATTTTACTCATCAATGCAAAAAATACTACTAGAATTATGTTTTTAATAGTGTTTTTATTCAATTTTTTACCTACTGAAAGTTCCATGAGAGATTACCGTATTTTTTAGAAGTATAAAAAAAACATTCTCATTTAGAAGAAAACATTTAAAGGTGAAAATTTTGTATTTTTATTCAAACGTACTCATTCATAAAACAAATTTATGTAATAGTTTTTTGGGATGTATAATTTTGAAGTGTATGTAAGAATGGAGAGATAAAAAAAAGAGCTCCATAAATAAATTGTTACGTTGCACTTTTTTTATTTTTTTATTTTAAAAAATATGATAAATTCTATTATAATTAATTCACATAATTATCAAGTTTCAGATTCTGAAACAAATCTAACTTAACAATATTTATACTTAATATAAAAAATAGATTTTAAGGACATGTTTCGGGCAATGTTTATACTTAATATAAAAAAATAGATTTTAATACTACCACGCAAATCGTTGTAATTAAAGGCTTTGACACTCTTTTAACTTCTTTGAAATGCTCCATCCATGTATTTAGATCGTAACTTAAAAAATTTCGGTCATCTTTAAATTTGTGGTATGAGAGAGTCGTCAACGATAGTCTCCCACAAACTTAATATTGCTTAACCAATGAGACACACTTGATGTACAATGCACTTCTAGTTAAAATACATTTATTTGTTTGTTTTGGCTAATCACCAAGGAATGCATGTTGCACAAAATTTGTGATTAATTTTGAAAAAAAAATGCATAACTTAAATTTTATTTATAGATAAATTTTACGATACATTAGTCAATTCAACATGTACCAGTACATTTGATCTTTAAATTAATAGTTACATGATATTTTATTTTAAAAAAACTATTTTTTATCATTTAAAAAGTTATAATTATTAAGTATTATTATCAAATGTATCACCGGAATAAAATTTAATTATTTTATAATTTTTATTATTTATAATAGTGAATATTGAATATTTTTTATTATAAAATATAAAAAAAATTAATATAAATTTTATAAACAATGTAATAATATTTTTTCTTATGAAACAATGTTTTCGAAAATAAAAAAGTTGAAAAAATAGCTCTTTGATTTATAAATATGGTAATTAATTTATTACTTTAAAACACAAATGTATAAGTTTCTTTTTTATAACATTTCTTGTTTTTAATTTTTAAATAAGTAATAACATTGTTTATGGTTTCACCATTCTCGTATTACTCTCAGAGTAAACTGATTCTCATTTATTTGGAGTTTACAGTCCCATATTAGATATAATAAAAGCAACTCAAATGTTTGAAAAAGACAAATATGGACAAATCAATGAAGATAATCAAACACGCGAATATAACATTGAAGTTCTAAGATTGGACAAAAAAATCATTGTCGTTGTCTAATGATAACCGGATAATAACATTATGTATATATTTTTCCGACATGTAAACTTCTTCCAAAAACATCACTACTCCACTATGTCCACACTCTCTTAATGACAACAAAAGAATAACACCAAAATATTTTAGAATACATACACTTCTCTAAAATACCACATGCCCCTAAACACCCCTAGTCTCTAAAAAATTTTATTATACATTTGACAAAATTTTAAGACAAGAGTATAAAAAAAACAATAAAGTCAGATGTAAATTTAAAGTGCTTATGACTGATACATCTTGTAACAAGAGAACATGATATTACACTAGTGTTTGTTAGGCTCAAGCATTTTTATACCTTCACCAGGATTTGAACTCTGGTCCTTTGACTTCTTCACTCCTTCAATCCTTAGCTCAAACTTGTTGAGTTACTCAACCACCCAAGTGTGAGTGGTTAGTCCTACATTGACTATGAATCAAATAAATATATTAAATACATAAGAGGTGTGGTGTATATATTGCTTTAAGATTTTTAATAGATATGTAGTATAAAAGTTCCTTGTAGTTTTAAAATATTTAACATATTACTCCCATAATTCTGAACTCCTCTAACAATACGGAATTATGAATTTAAAATCTTATTCTTAATAATAAAAATAATTACGTCATTGCACCAGCAATGGTCAAAGAGAAAGATAATCAAAGTTTTTGATTAATTTCATTCAATTATAAATCATTTCTTTAACTTGTACAAATTCAATTCGACTATAAATAATCTTTAAATGGCCAGAATAACTATATGTTCATAAGTTGTTTGTAGAGGCAAAATAATGCTTTGGCTAGGGGGGCGTGACCACCATTAGTAATATACTTACTAGTATATTAATATGTACTAGACCAATTTTGACAATTCCCAAGAAAAATGATATATTCATAATCTTTAATTTCACGCATTAAAATCATTTGTTTGATTTGTACAAATTTAAATAAACTTTAGATGATATAAAAAATAACCAAATGTACAAGATATTCACAAGTCTTTTGTACCTAGGACTAAAAAGATGTTCACTTTGGTGGTGAGCACTATTAGCGTATTCCACAAAATCCAACTCCAAATATTTAAAAAGTTTAATTATCCTGTTAATCCTTAAATTATTTGAATTTTTTTAAATAGATATTTAAACTAACTTTTTTTTTATAATTAAGTATCTGAATTAATATATCATCTGGAATTATATTTTCTATAATCCCTCTTGATGTTTATTTTCTAAAAAAGTTGCATAAAATTATGTAACACCTTGAAAATCATAGTACTTGGTCGTTATTTAGAAAATTCTGCCGTAAAATCAGTCATCAATTTAAAAGTGTTAAAGTAGAAGATTTTTGTTTTTTTAGATTCAAGAAAGAACATAATATTTTTTTGACAAGAAAAAAACACTATTATGTATCACGGAAAATGAATTAAAAGTCAATATTGAACACCAATAGAACACTCCATAGCACTTAACAGCATTTTCAATTTCATTCAAGAAAAAGATGAGTGAAAAGCCTAAGAATAAATGAGATTTTTCTTTTGGCATCAAAAAGTTGTCAAATACATAAATACTAGAAGCAAATAATTTGTACAGCAAAATACCCAGATCCTAATTCCTAAGGGATCTAAGAGAAATTACAAGAGAAGTAAACAAGAATCCAAATTGACAAGCAAAATCCTAACACAAATCCAATCATGAAAAAGTTAAAATAAAGAGAGAATGACCTTCCTTTTTCTCCACCTTGTCGACAAGACAAGGAAAAACAAAAAGAAAGAGAAAAAAATTTGGTCCATTCCTCTACAAATTCAACACTCCCTTCAGCCATTAATTAACTTATATGCCAATTTCCAAATCTCAATAACTTGAGCTTCCTTCATTCACCAGCTCCTGTATTACACACACACAAAAAACACATCAAACTAAATAATCAGACAAATAACCTAGTAATCTATCAAACGAAAACCAAAAAAAAATTTAGTAAAAAACAAAAAGAAAATTACCAAAACAAAGTCCAAAAAGAAAATAAAATAAAGATTCAAAATTAAGTTGATCCAAGCGAAACTGAACTTGAATTCTTTAAACAAGATCTTGATTTTGGGCCTTAGAGATAAAAAAATGTGTTTGGTACAAAATCCCCACAAAAAATAACCGATCATATTTTCAATAAAGATTGATATTTTTTAAATAGAAGAGTGATTGACAAATATTTCGACCTAATAACATAGTTATAATTATAAAAAAAAAAAAAAATTAGAAGAATAGAAAGTGATTTATAACCTGAGAAGTGAAATTAAATTGAGGTCCCTCATTAGGCCTTCTAATTTCAGAACCTTCACTCTTCTCAACCTTCTTTGACCCAATGTGACTTTTTCTTAGACCCAATAGTCCCTTCCACCTACCCTTAGGAGGCCTTAAAGAAAAAGCATCATATTCATCATCATTATTGAGCAACTCTTCCTTAAGAGTAGTGGTAACCCTTTGCATCTTATTGTTACAATTATCCTTGTAAGGCAACAATCTTCCTTTTGAGAAAAGTTCATCAGCACTCATCATAGAGTAATTTGTGACAGAAAATTCAAAATCTGAAGAAACAGGTGTGTTTGTTTCTGATCTAATGCTTCTTTCTTGCTTCATGGCTTGTTGAATATCAACAAAGTCATTTGAGAAGGAGATTCTTGGACTCATTGGAGCACAATGATGATTATTGTTGTTGTTATTATTATGATGATGACCCTTTTGTTTGGTGGAGTTGTACATCATGTCTAAACTTGCCATGAGATTTCAGAACAACATCTAAATGTAAATTTAAAATACAAAACAAAACGGATATGTGAGAAATGGAAACAATAAATTCTAGTTGGGACCCCCCCTCCTTCTCACTGTTTATAACCCCACTTACCAGCATATGTTTGTATTTATATATGTCACACAAGGGATCTTCTCCTATCACCAAAAAATAACGGATCTTCCTTTTATTTTTCTATCTCTTCTCATATTTTATATATAATCATTCATTTACTTGCAAAATTAAATCTAAAATAATTCACACTTTTTATTTTTAAGTTTTTCTTTTTGACAAATTTCCTTTTTTTAAAGTTGATATTAGTTATATTTTTTTAATTGTATGTATCATTTTATTTAATATTTTTTATTTTGCATTTATATGGAATAAAGTATAAGTAAAAGTTGGATGATTTAATTTATATATATGATTAGTGGAAAAAGTTTTTATATGGTCAATCAACTATTGTCAATGTGATAGTGTAGAAAGTTTGTATACTCCTGTTTCAAAAATTGATATATCTAATTTAAATTTTAAAATTGAATATATCAATTTTTTAAATAACAATTTTGTTATAAATTATTCATGAGGAGTCCTTGATAAAAAGATAATTTAGTAAAAATAAATTTTTTATTTAAATATTTGTTATAATAAATAAATTAGTTATTAAAAGAAGAAAGAAAAGTTATATATTTTAGAGAATATTGGTTTCTACAAGAGAGATGGAGAAAAGGAAAACCAACTAAGGTTATAGAGTTGATCACTTTAACACCCACCTATCTTTAATTTCTTTAAAATTCAAAATTAATTTTTTGACCAATTATTTATAATAAAATAAATCATCATTCTAAAATTTATTTAAAAAAATAATTCCTACCGTTTAACATCAGTCGTATCTTAATATTCATCAAATTCAGATAAACAATTTATGTCCTGAGTTTGAATCATTAAAGATTTTATTAGAATTAAAACTTCTTTTTAGATTTAATAGTCACTCTAACTGTTTTAGTGTAAAGTTATTGAAACGGATCTACACACTCACATCAATCGAACATGTAATTACATGTTAAATTTTGACGTATGTACTCTAAATTTTGGAGTACTTGTTTTGACATAAAAAAATACACTATTACACAATATTATTTTATTTTTACAGGAATATTATAGTTTTTTTTAATTAAGTATACAATATTATATGCTTTTACTGTCCATATATTTTGACAGCAAACTATATGCTTTAATTTAGATTCATGGGATGCGGTGATATGATGTTTTGTCATGAAATGTTAATTTAGCATTGAATGACGGTCAATCTTCAACATATGTATGTACTGTTTCTCCAGTTATACTTCACAACTGTGTGAAGGAAACTGCCAAGAAATTCTCTTTTTTATTTTATTTTTTCTTTTCTTACCCTTTACCCCATCCCATTCGATTGCTACGTAGTTTAGTGTAAGTTGTCACTGATGCAAATTCAAAGCTCTGCTTTTTAGGCCATTCCCTTGTTTTTCAATGTTTTGGGAAGATTCAAAGAACTTGCACTTTTAACCATGTCTTCACATTCTCAACATCCAATTGATTAACTTTATAAGAAGTTGACTCAAAATTACAAGTTCTTTGATATTGATTATAAGTATCAGTATTTTTTGAACCTTGATATATATCTTGACCGTCATGAATTTGTATAATTCAATTTATGTAAACTTTTAACATAAAAAAATGTATCATCCTTTTTTTTTTAATTTAATTTAATTTTATAATGTGAAAGGGAGATTTGTCGGTCAACATTTTGATGATTAAAATTAGGAAAATGAGTAGTAGTAAAATGTTAGATTACATTAATATGAAATTGAGATATGTGGCAGAGAAAGCAAGGGCAGTAACATTGAAGAGTAAAGTGAGAGAGTTATATTACAGTTAACAGAGAGGACCGGCATGCATGCATTAAACAGAACAGAACAGAACAGAACAGAACAGCTCTTGTAATTAATTGACTCAACTTTGACTCCAAAATTACTAACAAACAGCGCGCAATGGGAATGAGCTGGCGACACTGATGGATCAAAATTAATCACATTTGTATTTGCATTTAAACTGTTTTGTGTACTACTACTGATACGAATCACATGCCATGTAAACTTTTGTCCTTTCTCAAATTATACTTTTTTCACTCTACTGATATTTGCAATCATTATAAAATATGAGTGTTAAATATTTTAAATTAGAATAAAACCTGGAGTTAAAATTAATTTTATCAGATACTAACATATATTATAATTAATTTAATACATTTAAAATCAACTTTAACTCCTCTAAAAATAAAAATTAATTGTATGTCTGAAATTGTATTCGAAACATGATAAAGGCGTGACCATAAAACTTTACAAGTTATAGCTTATGTCTAAATATAACTCAATGTGAAAAATTTGTTTTCTAAACATATGGTAAGTTGATACATAATTTTAAAATTTTATAAACGAAATTGATTATCTAACATAAATATTTGTGATAGCTAGCTAGACGCTAAATAGCTTTTGTATCCCAACTTCTGTTTTGCCAATCATAGGGAGAAACACAAATGCAGCCTCCAAAATTCAACAAAAACAATCATATATACTCAAGCAATTTTTAACTAATAAATATTATTTATTCATTTTTTTCTTCCAAATGTCCTAGAAAGAGGTCAAAGTCTTGAACTCTTGGATCAGTGTTTAGAAGTAAAATCACTCAGGACCAAGTATTAGAAAAGTCTTGTAAAACATGCAGGAAAGGACACAAAGGGTACTATCAAATTTTTATTTGAAAAATAAAAAATAAAAAGTTTGAGCTAGCAAAAGGAGTTGGTTGTCACTCACGTGGTTCAACATTTTTCAAGTAGTTGGCCTAATGGGGTAATTACACGTGGCTGATTCTCACTGTTCTAAAATGGACCAGTCAAACAAAATTGATGGAGAGTAAAAAAACTGTTGTATATTTGGCATGATCTCGGTTCTGGTCTCCCATCTTGTTATCAACAGCTTGCATCTTATTGGCTGTCATAATATCTAAACCTAAGTTAATTTCATTATTTTATATGCTCATTTCCCAATGATAGATCAGAAGAAAAGAAGGACCTAGTTGATTCTCTCATGTTTATCCTTTCACTGCTAATGCGATTCAGCTACACTTTTTTGTTCGTTTCATCCCTATTTTTTAATTACATTCAAATAAAGTATATTAACTACGTAACTTACAAATTTATATAAATGAGAAACGTTAACAATTGTCATGTTTTAAAGCTATTTATGAAATAATTTTAAAAATAGTACTTTAGAATTTTTATAATTAATATTTTTAAAAATATTTTTTTTATTTAAAACTATTTTTTATTTTTTTTATTGTTTAACAAAAGTATTATTTATTAATATTACTCTACATAAATTATTTATTTAGGTGTTATTGAAAACAAAACGAGGATCAAATTAGCAAAAAGTGTTGATTTTGTATCGATTTCACCTTTAGAAGTTGAAGTTGATGCATAAATTTTCTTTTATAATGTGTGGATGTATTCGAGTATATTTACTTTCATAATCGATTATAATTTAAAGCTATATATTGTACTTATACATAATTATTTTACATTTATAACTAAAATTAATCCATCCGAAAAATAGTATAAGTCAACATAAAAACAAGTTCTAAAATTAAGATAAGAAAAAAAAATTCTAACATTAGAGCGTTGCCAGATTAATTAGACTCATGAATGAAAATAAAAAGTGGTGCATTTAAGAAAGTAAAAAAAAAAAAAAGAAAAGCTGAAAAAGTTATAGCTAAATAAAAAATCAAGTTGTTTGAAATTTAATATGCAGAATTGAAATTTGTAACTGTGCAGAAGAGTTGGGGGTAAGAATGTAAGTTAACAAATATCTGAATAGTAACGGTCCTTTTACGAATTATTTTTTGGGTATTAGAGAGATGGGCCTACATTTTAAAGAAACACCCTCCAAAAGTCCTAATGCTGTGAAGGGCCTTTCTTTCAGCCAGTCCCAGTACTTTGCTCTCTCATATTATATACTAGTAAATTAAATTAGGGATATCACGCTTGCTCAATCTATTATTATGACTTTTTGAGCCTTGTCCTTAGTGCCAATGCCACACTTCAAGTCCTTCTTTTCAAATGTATTTGAAAAGTTAGATATCTGAATTTAATTTTTTAATTAAATTTATCAGCAATATAATAGTAGATACTAGTACTTTGTAACAATAGTATAATTAAAAAATTAATTAATTATTATCATAATATGTCTATAACCGGTTTCACTATTATGTGTAAAAACTAATACAAAGACGGGACCACAAAGATAATTTAGTAAAAATAATATTTTCTTTTTTATTTATACAATTTTTTTAATACATGTAAAATAATTAAATAATTTGATTATTTTGAAATTGAGATAGTAATAAATAACTTTGTTAGCTGGGTGGGATTCACGTTGCTTCAAATTAACTACACCAGCAATGTCTTGAAGTTGTGTCCCTTCATTGAGGTCAAAGTTGCATCTCAGGGATCTCAAGATCGCACGAACTATTAAATTAATTAACAAACTTATACCCTCCCCAAAATTCCTCCTATATAATCAATCAATCAATTAATAAATAAATAAATGAATATACTAACAATATTGCGATGAATTAAGTGTTTGGTACGAATGCTTCCATATGGGAATAAATAAACAAGTCAACTTCTGTGCATATTTATTGGCTTTTCCTAACTCTGTTACATGTATTTAAAAATTAAATATATGACAATTTTGAAGATAGTTGTTAAACTTTCAATTATGTAAATAATTGTTTGGCACTCATGTTGATTACTTAACCTTTCAACACATGTTTAGTCGCCAAATGACAATCATCTTAACAAGAACCTTTTTTCTTCAATTTAATTGTAATTTACAGTGTCAAATTTTTATTGCTAATTGATGCTTTGAGGGTCACATGAAAATTGAACATGTTAAGAAAATTTGGTGGAGTAAAGCTCTGATGCTTTGATTCTGTGCATTTGGAGTTTTTTTCTATTTGTAATGAAATTTTCCCAGCAACATTTTTTTTTCATGCCTCTTTTAATTGTTATATTTCTTTCTGAGGTCTTTAAAAGATTAGAACGTACCACAAACTCTGTTTTTAGTAGCAATTTTCTGTTTTGGAGTTTTAGGCCGTGTTTATTTTGCAAAAACATCTCGATGAAATGTTAGTTATTAAAGAAATATTTTTATTTTGGCAAGAAAAAGTTTTTTGACATTTTAATAAATATAGGTAATTATTTATTTTAAAAGTCTTTTAAATTTTTATTAACTAGTAAAATTAAGACAAATTTTAAAAAATAAAAATTTTAACAGAGCAAATGAGCCATAAATATCTCCAAAAGAAAAATAGAACAAGAGAATTGTAACACTCAATATATTTGTATCAAAGCATGAATTTAACCAAACTATCTATTCAGCACTCATAAAAGACAAGCAAACAAACTAAAAGCTAGATATTTATTTAACAAAAACATACTTCAGAAACACTAAACAAGATTATTCCACTCTATAACGAAAATTATTATCATTTAGACAAGTTTGTTGCCACTCATCATCATCCTTGTAAACTCATTCAAGTTTATAAAACCATCTCCATCACCATCAACACCTTTCACCATTTTTTTACAAGCACTAAGGCTGCAACTCTCTCCAAGCTTCTTAAGAATTTGAGACAATTCCTCAGCACTAATTTTCCCATCACCATTTATATCAAAAACTTGAAAAGCACTCTTAATCTCATCTTCTTTTATCTTCCCTTCACCATTGAACATTTCCATAAACTCTTTAAAGTCTATGAAGCCATCTTTGTCAGAATCCATTGCTTTAAACGCCTTCATTGCCTCGGCGTCACCGATGCCTTTATCCAAAGTTTTTGCAGCTGCTTTGTACTCTTCAAGACTAATCTTGCCATCTTTGTTCGTGTCGAATTTCTCGAACACCCATTTTATTTCTTCTTTATTTGGTTGGAAACTCATTTCTGAACTTGTTGTTTGTTTTGACTTGAAGCTGTTCTTTTGAGATAGATTTTTTCTTGGAGAAGTTGGCTTGCCTGAAAAGCTACCATGAAACTTCATGAAACTCAAATTGGACATGGTGTTTTTTTAGGACTTTTGATACAAAAATATTTAGAAGATGTT
Organism: Cicer yamashitae; assembly: GCA_037974755.1. Lineage (NCBI taxonomy): Eukaryota > Viridiplantae > Streptophyta > Magnoliopsida > Fabales > Fabaceae > Cicer > Cicer yamashitae. Next base: position 4,477,666 of record JBBPBQ010020322.1, on the reverse strand, counting down.
AATTTGGCTCTATTATGATTAATGAATGCTCTACTAAATTATGGTTTGTTCATTTATATAGAGAAAAGATTTGTACTTTTGCTTAGAAAAAGTAGTAGAATCTGAATAAAGACTTGTTCTCATGCCAAGAGCATATGATTTCTAAACTAAAAGTTGTAAATCACTTTGGGCAAAACCATTTCTTCTTTGTATGGACGATTCCTTTTGAACTCGTTGTAAAACCGTGTACTCATCACCATGACCCACTTCGTGAGTTGAATCCTATTCTCATGTCACTAGTTATTAATTTGTTGTGTACGAACATCAGAATCAACATTCTTAGTAGATGTTGAACTAACTTCTCACACTTGAATTCTTGAGAAGGCATATGGCATCAATTTAAAAATTTCACATTCATAGAATAGTCAACGTCCCCTAAGTTATATTCATGAACGAAAGCTACTTCCTATTCTATACATATAGAACAACTTTTGATGTCTCAATCTTCATAAAACTCTATACACCCCCTGCAACAGTAGAGGCTTTAGTACCAAAAATTGAAGAAAAACAACACTTGATAGAATGTGAAAAAATGTGAAACCAGTAGATGCATGTCACCCTCTTTTGCTTCAACAATATCTTTATTAATGACTGAGCATAGATCTGAATCCGAATTCCAATTGTAGAAACCCAAACCCTTAACCATCAATAAATTCCTCGGTCCTTTTTATAACTTCCTTGATTTTTGCTAAATAATTTATATTAGAACAAAATTTTTGAGATGGTGGATAAGATGGAACTAATACTAAATAAGGATAGGAGAATCAATATAAATACGAGACATACTGCATTTGTGTTAATATGATCAAGCAAACTCGAATTTGTGATGATTTATTAATGTGTTGGGCTGACCGAAATAATACAAGGTCTCGTTGTCCATATGTCCGATGAAGGGATCTCACATACTTTCAATATAAAGAGCATGATTTGTTGTAATCAATATATCTCTCATTTTCTTACTAATTTACTATATTATGTCTAGATTGACTTTGGCATTGGCGTGCCCTTTGCAATTACCTTCCCCATCGAATTGGTGGTGCCATCATTATGATCGGATGATGAGCCACCTTGGTTGGAGATCCATCAACCTCCCTCGAGGTTGATCTATGTTTTCTAGAAAGTGAGTAAAAATTTGACAACAATTTGTATGGTTAATGTAGTTCAATTGTATGGTTAATGATGTTGTTGATGATTAATTAATATAGTAAATTTTTCTTCATTCTTTAGCTAAAAAGTAATCTTGAAAGAAATTTTTCCTAACTTCGACCTTCTAGTTCTTGAGAGTGTGATCCATCACATTTGTTGTTAATAAATGAGGTATTTTTCAAAATGCAAACAAATCACGTAATTATAATTGTAATAAATGAACCCATAAAAACAGGTAGAACCCTTGAAATGTTTATGTAAAAAGTAAAACACAACAACAACTAAAAAGTAAGTAGAGTTTCTTGTTAATAAAAAATAAAAATAAATAACCCCTATATTATTACATATATGGTCATAACACAAATTATAGAGGTTAAAAACATTGAAATTGAAAAGTGTGAATTCAACTCTTAATGCTAAAATATATATATAATTTATGAAGACCGAAAAGCCCTTCCAATGGAATCAACAATCCTCCACTGTGATTCAAGTATCAAACGCATCCGTTTATTCTCCATCTCCAACCTAAACCTTTCTGTTTCCTTCATCATCTCCATCTTCATATTTTCCAATCCAATAATTCTCTCCGCAAAATCTCTTAACTCCGCCGTCAACCCCTTCGCCATCGCTCCTTCCTCTTCATCATCATCATCATCACGTTCTCTTGTTGTTACTTCCGGTTTCTGATTTAGAATATTATTAATACTCCTTGACCTAAAACTACGCTTTCCCCTAACACAATTGATGTCGTCGTCTAATTCTTCATCTTCGATGTTGTGGTTGTGAGGAATTGGTCGGACGGAGATAGGGAGAGGACCGCGTTCAAGATCGTCCATCAGACGGAAGTACTGCCAAGAGCGGGAAGATGCGGCGGAGGATGTGGCGGAGAGGCGGTGTTTTTCGGATCGGTGACGCTGGCGGAGTTTTTCCATTTTGTGACGACATTGGAGGGCGGATTTGGAAGGGTGGTTGTAGTCGTAGCCGCAACGAGCGGCGACGACAACGGCGACTTCTTCCCATTGACTACCGCGTAGTGGGCCCCGTTTGAGAGAGTACCATTTTTCTTGATAGGCTGTGATGAGGTTAATAGTTTCTTGGTGGGTCCAAGGGATGGGTTGGGGTTTCTTTGTGAGTGAGAGGACGATGGGTTTTGGTGGGGAGGAGGAGGAAGCCATTGAATTAAATTTGATGAATGTTGGAGGAGTTAGGTTATGTGTTTGTTTCTTTTTATTATTGGTGTGGTGGTAAAGTGTTTTAATTAATGTGAGTGGGAGAAGGAAAGGGGAAGTGGGTTTTGGGGTTTGGTTCACTTTGATGGATGGCGGTGGTTGGTTGGTTGGTTCATTGAGTGGGTGCTTATGGTGGAAAGTAACTAGATAGCATACTATACTCAGTTTTCGATTATGATCGCAATCCTAAACTAACTATAACTCCTTGTCTTCTACCTAATATTATTTTTAATAATTTCTTTTCAATTTTTATTCAAATGTCAAAAGTTCAATTTGATTCAATGATAGTATAAAAATTATGTTTATGAATTAAATCAAATAGTAAATTACAATACTTATTTTTGACAAAAATATGTAACAAAATACTTCATCTCATCATCTTTTTTTGTCTTAAAAGAGATGATTTGAATTACGTTCAATCTAACAATATTGATATTTGTTCTTTGTATTAGAATTATCCCATCTTTTTATAAGAGAAAGATGAGATACAAATTGATTAACAAAAATTGATGTATTTCTATATTGTCGACTAAATATATAAATTTTTGTTGATTCATTTGTATCTTATTTGTCTCTTATAAAAAAAATCAGAGATTATATTTGTTTTTGGTAAACAACAAAATAGTTTTTATTTGTCTTAACTATTTGATTCTTAAAGCAAATATAATATGATAATTTTGAGTTCGATTGAGATGTAAAAAAATATGATCAAGAATTGCTATATTCTTTTTTTATTTGACGTAAAAATAAACTTCATTCATACTAAAATAAAAATAATACAATCAGATATAATGATTAAGAAAATAAAAAATACGTTAACGATATACATAAAAATTGTATAAGCTAATAAAAAATTATCAAACCAAAATCTTAATTTTAACAACCAAACTAATGTCTTTTACTGCCCATTGATAAAAAATAATGTGAGATCGACAGTTTTGAATGTCATTCATCCTCGGAAAAATATTTACTTGTGTTCACTCATATCAACTATAGGTAGTCTCTAACATGACCAATCTAACCACGTGTTGACAAGTTATTTGTAAGGTTTCAGAGTGTTGAATTTGGTGGTAGCTTCCATAAATCTCTTACTCAACATATGATATCGACAAAACAAGTCATTTGTCTTTGTGAACACCGCACCAAGACGTCAAAACAAAAAACACCACACCACGATGACGAATAAACCAATACTGCACTCAGACGGCGAAATCATAAATAAAACAGGAAAGAAAAAAAAATTAATCTACGTGGAAAACCACATATTTAAATTAAAAGATATAATAAAATAACTTAGAGAAGTGATTTTAAAACAAAAAATGATCCTAAACCACTTATCTAATTGAATTACTCTAGTTTAAGGAGTTTTATATGTAAGTAAAATATGATCAATAATTATTTTCGGCCAGAATTCAAACTCGAATTCTTTCGAACAATTTATTTTTAATTGAAGTTCGTTAATCACTTAATTTCAACCATTTTTTTCAAAAGGTTTGATCATTTAGTTAAAGAGATTAAAAGAGATGGAATGTATTGTTAAATTCTGTAATAAATATAATATATCACTTATTTCATATTTTTACTGTTGATCCTTACCACTTGTTTTATGTTGATTAAAAGACAAAAACTCTATTGGGATAAATAGCTTAATTGAATACTTATAGAACATAAAAAAAATTTAATCTATTTTAATATAAATTTTACATTATTTCCATTACACTAATGTAAATCTTATGCAAATTAGCTATAAATAACTTATCAAACATGTTATATATTCACAAGTATACCGGTAAATGTCAATAAACATCCGAAAATTAAATAACATTGCCACGTGGATTAAAAATGTCATTTAAAAACATCATGTCGTTTAACACATTCATGTGACAAGTGTTAGATTTGCTTTACTGTTCGAACACTCAGTCAAAAACAAGCACCACGGACTAGTTTTCGGAACGTGAAATAGTTAGAAAACTGAATTTAGAAGAAAACATTAGTAGAGTTAACTTAAATGGATTACCAAAATATTGATAAAAATTTTTGTTTAAAGATAAAAGCCAATTGGCAAAAAAATACTTTTTAACTATAAAAAATTGGCAAAAAACATGTTGCGTAAAAAATAGTACTGTGCATCTTTTTTCTGTAAAATATTCAAATTGAACTTTTTTATCCCTTTTATTTGTCTCTGCACAATTTTAATGACATTTTTAATCCAGGTAGCAATTTTATCTATATTTTGAGCATGTTTAAATTCACTTATTTGAATTTATCTAATAGTATAGATACTTGTAAAATTGTTCAGATTAGTAGAATCAATGGCACACAAATTGATCTATGAACACCTCTAAAATGTTGCACCCATGGAAATATGATTCACATCAAACAACTTTGTCAAAATAATCTAAAAATTTGAATTTAAATCAACTACAGTTTGAAGGGTAAAATAAACCATTCTAGACATTGATTTGAAAATTGATAGTTGAAATTATATAGTTTCATAATTTATCATACATCTGCGTGTATATCATTGATTTCTGCCCCCCTACAATGTTCAACAATATTTAACTTACATTTCCAAAATGAATTGTACTAAAATAATCGCCAATCCATTTCATAAATGTCCACATAAGAAGTCAATCTTTGCATAAATGTCCAAATAAGAAAAACTGTGATAATTAAAGAAAAAAACACAGATGTTAAAGAAAAAAGAACCTTATCAGTATCTTTTGTGTAGAAAACTAGTTACATACACAGCATTCAAAGTAGTGAGAGATCTTCAGTCTTCAACCATTCAATAGAGCATCAAATTCTTTGTATTCTTTCAGTAAGGAGAACGGTTTAACATCATAAAATGTCAAGAATCTGCAATATGTTTAACATAAATATCTATAAGACCAATTAAAGAACCATACAGAAAGGTTGACACTAACTGAAAAGTAGCACCCAAATAACAATTACCAAAGCCTTATTTCCCACCAGATGTAGTCGGTACTTAGTTACAAGAATCAAATTACGCTATAAAGTTTTGTCACGGGCCATATCATTATTTCTAACTTGATAGTTTGCTCTATAGTTTTCTTTGGTCTACCACTTCGTCTAACTATTTGATTATCCTTAATCTACTTTGATAAGACTCTACCCGTGACTTCATTTATAATCTTATTTTCGTCTAATGTACATATTCATCTCTACAACACTATTGCCAAGTATTTAGAGTCTAATATAAGATTTTGAAGGTTTTATAACTATGCAATGAAATCCTTTAAAAAAAACAAATTACAGGATAAAATGTTGCTTTATGTTTGAGTGAAATTTTTCTATGACAAATTACACCCAAAGAAAATCTTGATTTTATATCCATCCTACTTGAATTGTATGGTTAATATCTCCCTAACTCCATTTACATCCCTGACATTTTTTATCATGGATCTAAGATACTTAAACATGCCACGTCTGGTATTAATATTTTCAAATTTTCACCTCCAAGCCATGAATAGTTCATCTTTTGCTAAATATTTCATATACTTTGTTTTACAACTACTTAAAAGAAAGTTTTACCTATCTCCAAATTTATAAATTTTCATTTATTTCTTCTCTCACTCTAACTAAAACTATATTATCTGCTTATAAAATTGATTGATAATTTTAGATGCAAAAAAGTGGACTGATATATTAATAAAATGCAAAACCAAGAGAGACTTGTCTGATAATATACAAGACCAAAACTCTTGGTCTGAAAAGATACTCGATTTCCCGTGCATCCGAACAAAATTCAACCAATTCAAAAAGGGATAAATGTCATGTTATCCTGATATAGTCAAGTAAATTTGATAAGAGTTAGCAAGAAAACTTACTTGCATTGGCATCTCTTGCATGACAATACCGGTGCTTTCTTCAATACTTTTTAGAGTTTCTACTTCTCCACCAACAACCATATTGATAACAATTCCATCTGCACATTAGTCAGGAATCTAATCAATGATGCAAAAATCCAAACTATCACTTAACAAACCATAGAACAAGGCAGCAAAAAAGGACCAGCTGTTAAACAAGCCGCCAAGCGCCTTCCATATGTTTCCTGTACGAAAAACAAAAATGAAAATTATGAGAAGAATGGGAAATGAATAATTAGGGTGGGAGAAAGATACAATAGGGAAACACAAGCGCCACTTTCACAACACATAAATCACTAGGCCAGCTTTCTACTTCAGTTCTGAGAGAAAAATGCAGCTAGGTTTAAAGATGGATAATTCTTGAGAACCAAAAATCTAACTGAAGAAACAAATTTTAATAGTTCTATTCTCACTAGCAAGTAGTGGCTGCAGACAAAAGAAACTTTATACAGCAAGAACCTTAGAATGGTTTAACGGTCTACTTGATTTACATTAATTTATCTAATGAATAAAAAACTATCATAAAAAAAACCAACTTGTACAATCTCAGGAACAAAAGAAACACCAGAAAATTATCCGGCAAGCCGTTTTTGCTGTTTTATATAGTTGATTAATCGACAAAAGATCTTCGGCGCAAGCAACAGGATATAGCTAAGTGACACTGACACCACAATAAGTAATAATATGGTGAAGATTGAGAAATGCAAAAGTAATTGTGAAAAGCCACAATTTAATACAAAGGGACTCTTGGAAACATATGAACGCAGAAATCTCGTTGTAAATGTGAATTACGGAAGATAAAAAAGAAAAAGTGCAATACCTTTTTCGCCGGTAACTCGTAATTAATGAGAAGATGAGCATTCATGGGAGGCTCCCCAGAAGTAAGAAGAGGAAGGCAAGCATCTGTGACAATAATCATATGAGATCTATCATCTTTTCCAACATCATCCTCATTCCCTGCTCCAGAATGATTTATCTGATTCCATCCCGTTGCCACCTGACGAAATTTCTCTAAAACAAAAGCGCGTTCATCTTCAACAAGGTCACTGTACTGACAACGCGTGGAAAAGAAAACAAAATTGAGTGAATAACAAGTTAGCAAGGAAGACCATAGAAACATAACCCAAAACACCATAGACATTTATCCCTCCGTGTTTGGATAAACAGTTTAATTAAGTGCTTATGCTATAGGCACTTATCATACAAGTATTCATGTATAAGCTATTACTATAACAAAACATACAATAAAGCTATAAGTTTTTTTCATGAGGTATAAATTATTTCTATAAGCTATGAGATGTTGTAAACAAGTTAATTAAATTGAAATGAAATTGGATGGAGTAAAGTAAAAATTGGAATAAAAAAGAGAATGAAAGTAGAAAAGGGATTCAAGAATGAATAGTACCAACCAAAGCATTGTAGGAAATGAAAGGGAGAGGGGAAAGAGAGGAGCAGAGAGAGTCAAGGTCGTCGCGAGTGCTGCAACAGACGACAATCGGCAAGCAAGGACGACGACCAACCAAATCAAGAAGATCAAGCAACGTTTGCTGAAAGCAAGCAAAGCAATTATTATAATCAAATTCAAATTCGAAATATCTAATCGCAAATCAAATATTATTGAATTGAATTGATAATAGTAAAGATAAGATGGTAGAATAGAATACCATTTTGAATTGAAGCCTGTCAACTGCGAGGTAGAAATGGCGCGGGTGACTGAAGATCGAAAAAGAGAAAAGGTTACATAAATAATATATTCAATCAAAAAAGGAAGTTGATGTTGAAGGAGATAGAGAACGAATGAAAAGTACCCGATCTGATACTGAGACTGAGACTGAGACGGTGGTGGAGACGGAGCATCCATGCTGCTGTCCATGCCCATCCTACTCACTCGCTACAAGCTAAGTTTGCTCCGGTGTTCCAAGGATATACCTCAATGATTCTTCTTTAAGTGGACTTTGTTTAAACACTTCAATTTAAAATTACTATAATGTTTTCTTCTAATGGTAAAAAAAATGTAAATCACCTTATAATCTTTGTTATTTTGGAATATCACACCAACCCTTTATTCTATTTTTTTTTATTTACAATTTCAAGGATTCCAAAACGATGTTGGTAAGAAAACACTTCAGATAATATGAAAACTTTTGAATTTCATATTCAATCATATCTTAATATTCTCTAATACTCTAATTAAGGTCAAACTTAGACGTAGGTCTTACAGTTTTATAGCCAAAAAATGCTTAAGAATTGAATCAAAACTATTTTATGATGATTTTTTATATTGATCAAAACATCAAAGTCTCATAAATATACGTTGAAATTTGAGTTTTGAAGAGAGATTTAATTCGTAGTATAGTATAAAGAAAATTTACATTGTCAGTTAATCATAATTATCAAATCATTTAATTTTTATAATAATTATTTTTAAAATCACACATATAATTAGTTATAATGTACTAACATATAAAACTTTTTAGATAGTGAATGTAAGATAATGAAACTATTTGCATAGTATTTTAACTGGCAGATGCTAAACAAAGTCATCGAATATTATCCTTATTCATATTAAATTTTCTTTTTCTTTAATATAATAATTAAAGATCAACTTCGGTAATTAACCCATAATTCGAAGTTGACATCTTTAAATATTCATTTGTGTTACCATTTTTTCTATATCCTTAATCTATTTCATATGTATCGTATATAATTTTTATAATTAACCAGTATTCTTTTTTTACAAAAAGAAAGAAATAAAAACTAAACCGTAGATAGAACAATGCTATATCTCCCAATAAAAAAGTCACGGGGAAGAAGGAAAGTGACCAATTAAGAGTTGACTAACCATACATAGGTCCTTAAATTAATAGTATTGATCTAAAATTATACCAAATCACTTGTGATTCATTCGTAAGGTGTGTTTTCGTGACATTTAGCATTTCCGTAACAGAAACTCCCGATGCATCTGTGCCTAAGCTATACTATATTTTTATCATTGAATTTGTACTTTAAAATAAATTATATAATATGATCTGATAAATTTTTCCAGGTGGTAGAAAATGCCCTGTGCATACTGTTTCCATTTACATTAGGTCCAAATAACTTCTGGCATACATCAATGCTCATAATAGGTAGAGCAAAATCATAACATTCGATTCACCACTCCTACAATTTGCACAATGGGACTAATACAGCTTCTGATTTTCATATAGTCAACCCAAACAAAAGGTAACTACTCCATGTAGATATAATATCTAGTGACGGAAGCCTGTCCTGTTCATCATCATGATGAACTCCTCTGGATCAACCTCTCGATCATCTGCATATTGTAAAACCAAAAATAAATTACCAACACCTAATGCAAGAAAAACAATAAACCAAAACAAAAATAAATAAATAAAATAGTTTACTAGCATTTGCATAACATTTTTATATCAAAATGTTATGTTGCTTAGTAGCTTTTTATAATTAAACTAGCATCCTACTATCGGTGATTAAACATATCAATGTAAAAAATATGAGATAAGCAGAATTAGTTACTGAATCTACAGTTAAAAAGAATGCAAAGTTGTATATTGCTCCCTTAACATTTGTCTTACAAAATTTACCATATAACCAACAAGAGTATAGCATAACAAGTTGAGCTCCCCTTAAGAACTATGAAACCAATGCAAACACCTCCTTTAGTTTCGAAATGAGAAACTACTCATTTTTAATGAAATACTGTATGTATATACAATTTAGGAACCTATTGTAATCAAGTTAGGAACCAGAAAAACCGCAGGACATAAAAAGTAGGACAAGCAAGAAAAGAGGATGGCAAAAAGAGAGAAAGAAATCTGTTATTTCTGCAATGAGAGAGAGTAAGGCAGATAAACCACCTTACAAGGGCTGACCCTTAAAACTGAGAGACTCAATTGTTTCATATTAATCCCGAATGTTCTTACAGATGTGCAGTTCCTGCTAACTAATCTCCCAAACTGCCAGTGTAAATGACTCCTATTGTTTACTCGGTCTTATTTTCCAGCTGAGACTCATGTCCAACACATCATGTGTTTTGAACCCAGAAGAAGTATAAATGCCAAGAGATATTGTTATGAACCTGTTTTTTTACTTCAATCTATTTTAATCGGTTTTCTCCATTTAACTCAGTGTTATCAATGGTGGATGACGGTTTATTGCGCCAGGCAAAAAATCCACTATATAAACATCCTTTGACATAAACATACAACAACTACAACCAAAGCTTTACGCTACCGACTCTGAGTAGAGTCAACTGCATGGATCAAACGACGCCATAATGTTGTCCTACATCATATCTCTATGGCGGAAACTTGGCAGATATAATAGGTTTTGCAGCCTATGGCAGCTGACCAGTGACCATAATCCACCATGCTATAATGCCATGGTGCTGCTAAGGAGAAAGTTGACAACACTGATTTAACTTTGTTTTTCACTGCTCACATATGTATACACCTGGTGGTAGTGGGTTTCAGACCAAAGATATTGACCAGAACTGTTATCATTAAATGAGGGAAGGGAGCCAATAAAAATATATCATTCCGAATCAACAAGAGCACAAAGGCAAAGAAAATTACTATTTCCCACACAATGGCTTTGATAACAAAAAAATAATGGATGAGTAAATGAGAACATGCATGTACCTATAAGCCATTTGAAACTATTGGATGATCAGAATTAATTCCTATGCAAATGCATATATCTGAGTTCCAATCATGCTTTGTCTGCTCAACATTTAGGAAAGCATTCTACATTTTTTATATACCACTGCTACTCTACTCCCTAATATATTAATATTTAATAGAATATCATATCTTAAATTTAAATATACACTCAAATGCATATATTGCTTATTTTTGTTATATCATCATGCATATGTTTTGACACTTTTTCATGTATTTTTTAATAACCTTTTTAGGTTTCTATTATTGGTACATAAGTTAACAGTTGTCAAATGTCGCCCGTGCATTGCACAGGTTTATACCCAGTATGTACACACCTGGTAGTAGTGGGTTTAAGACCAAAGATATTGATCAGCTATGAAGAACAAACACCTCTGAGATTAGGCATATCTCCGTGTCCAATACCCGTACTACACCTCAAATAAGTGTCCCAAAAATAAATTTTGTTTTTCTTCGCTTCGACACACCTTAGACCCCTTGGACGCATCTCAAACACATCTACGAGGGTTTAAAGATGTGTCAAAGCAATGACGATTAATGATGGGGGTTAAAGACATGAAATTTAGCTACAACATGTTTAGTTTTTTGGTAGTAGATGCATCAATGAAGGTGAAAAACTATCATATGTGTATCAATGTCGGTGTCCTATGTTTTTTAAGTTAGCGGTGTCGACGTGTCCGTGTCGGAGTTTGTGCTTCATTGATCAAAACAGTTATACTTAAATGGGGGAAGGGAGCCAATAAGAATATTTCATTTCAAATAAACAAGAGCGCAAAGGCAAAGAAAATAACTATTTCGCACACAATGGCTTTGCTATCAAAAAAATAATCATGGTAAAGCAAGTTCAAGCATATGACTACATTAGTACTAAAACAAGATCAGTGTCAACTTTACTTCCAATGCAGAAAATAGCAGATTTAAAGATCAAAGTAATGATACTATTTTTTCATATATAGACAACACTATGTCAGCATAACCTAACCCTGTTCACCATAGAATGCAATACAAATACACTGTGAGATATAAAAGTTCTACTTAAAAATTAGAAAGTTCGCAAGGTTACGATGGTGGTAACTTACTATTTTGGTCGGCCTCATCAACCATCTCCTGAATCTCTCTATCAGTAAAACTTTGACCTAGCTCTTTTGCAATGCGCTTGATGTCTGTTGCAGATATCTTACCCTGCATTGACCACAAATATGCAATTAGAATAAAAAGGAAGTACTAATGATGTATAGTAGTAAAGATCTTCACATTTTTATCTTGATCAATAATATGGAAAGCTTTCATGAGCTCCTCTTTAGTGTCCCTTTCTCCTATTTTGGCCGTCATCATGTGCTCAAATTCATCATAGTCGATTGCTCCACTCCCATCCTTGTCCACATCTGCTATCATTTGTTCAATTTGCTGAAATGGTTTAGTGGATTATCTATTAGAGAGATGCATATAGAACTCTTACAAAGAATGGCATCACAAAATCCTGACATTGCAGTACATAATCCATCGCAAACTCTGCAAAATCATAAGAAAATTGAAAGAATGTACTTGGATATTTTATAATACCTCTTCTGTCATCTCAAATCCAAGGGCCCTGCAAATATAAGATGTATATTGTGAAAATGAAAACAACATAGCCAATTAATATGACAAACATTTTTTTAACTTTATGATGAATTACAACAATACCTCATGGCAACATTCAGCTCCTTGGCATCAATAGTACCTAAAAATCATCAAAGTATTTTAGCATAAAGTGGAAATAAAATATTTGACTAAATTGTGATTTTGATGGTAAAAGTGTATTTATAAAACCTGAGCCATCAGTGTCAAATAATTCAAAAGCTTCCTTAATCTCCTGTCTCTTCTGCGGCGTCAAATGATGTCGTGGTCTTTGTTTATTGTTGAACCTCCTGGATTCTCCTCTCAGTACAGATGACTGGTAAGGAAATTACACACCAAAACAGAGTCAGTGATTTTTCATGAATTTTTTCTCTCAACCATTTATATGATACAATCAAATAAAAGGAACCTACTCATTCATTTAGAGAGATACTAAAAAAATGAAGTAAAATTTCGCAAAAATTGATATTGACTAATGATCAATGATCTGTTATTTTCATTGAAAAATTAACAGTAACTAAAAATAATACACGATACTGGAAATATAAGCAATGTAGCGTGGTGATTAGATTAAAAAAAATGTTGATAGAGAATAATGTAGAAAATTAAGGGAAATAAGTAGTAGATAGATTAATAGTTAGTTATCAAATTGGAAAGAGAATTGGTGAGCTAAGGAAGGAGTAGAGCAGAGGGGATCGTACCATTTTCGTCTGAGCTAGGGCACAAATTCACGACGAAGATTGGAATTCGGAAAAAGTTTCAGAATCTTTCCTACTTGCTTTTGATTTTCCGATATGAAAGAAACAGCGATTGAGAGTGCGCGTTAAGTTAAGATCAAACACAGTCGTTTCATCCTAACCCAGGCATAAAATTTTAATATTTTTAAATACGTAATCAAAAATATCTTTAAATAAAATTAATATAATAAAATAAAATTTTATTTTATAATAATACTTTAAAATTTTAAAAATTAAAAAAAAATTAATATACTAAATTACTAAAAGTTGAATATCTAATAAAAAGATTAAAATTTAATATAATAATTATAATAGTAAAAAAATATTATTTATAATAGATCGGCTAATACAGATAAAAACTTATTATGTAACTTGTAGCTAATCTTTTTAAGTAAATATGTTTTTTTTTTTTTCTGAGCTGGGCCATACGCCCCTCTCGGTCATTCTGATATATTCTTACTCATAATCGTAGTAAAGAAAAATTATAAATATGTTTTTATTTTACTCTTATAAAATTTCAAACTTTTCAGTTTTAACACCTACAAAATTATAAAAAAAATTGTTTTAGTTTCTTCTTAAATAAAATATGTTTTATATTCTTTCAAATTTTTAAACTTTTGAATTATTTTTTAGTAATTGTGTTTAGAATATTATAAAAACTTCATCAACAAAAATTTAAATTTTTTTAACTTACGATGAATTAAATATGAATTTTTTAAATATAAAATATTTAAGATAAAAGTAAAAAAAATATGAATTTAGATATCGAATTTTGAACTTGTTTATTGTGAAATAAATTTTTACAATGTTATAAAGATGTTTGCAAAAAAATCATTCAAAATTGTATGTTGTCTTAACAAGAGGAACTAAAATTACATGCATGATAATTTTGTATGGATTAAATATTATATTTTTATTTTACAGGGACTAAAATCGAAATGATGAAATTTTACAGGGACTAAAAACATATTTAATTCCATGAAAAATAAAGGCAAATACTCACTTATGGTTTAAAGTTTAAACCAATTGTCACTTAGTTATTTTGTTTCCTAATTGGGTCTCTAAATTACATTCAGTTTGTGATGTGAGTCACTCGTCTCACTTTCAATTACGATCAGTGCAATTAAAATTATCATATCATTAGAAACTCTACGAAATGTTGTAATAATATATCTTGCATTAACTTCCTTCATATGCAAAGTAGTTTGAACAATCTATTCATTGTGATATTTCGACTGGTGACTCATTGTAATGTTTCGACTGGTGACTCGTTTGGACAATCTATTCATTGTGATGTTTCTACTCAAAGTAGTTTAAAAGTAATTTGATAAAATTGTTAAACTTAAAGCACCCAATGCATAACTTAATATAATTTAAAGTCTAATGGTGAAAATCAAATGTAAGTTAAATGACTAAATCAAAAGCAAAAAAATTTAAATGACCTAAACGAGAATTATTAGTTTTTTAAGTTAATGAAAAGGTGTGAAGTTATCACTAGCGCTAATCATCCTATCTAGGTTGGCACCACCAACTTTACCAATCATCTACAATATATTATTAATAAAAATATAGGAAAAATACAAAGTGAGGTAAGTGAGCAACAACTAAACTCAAGCACATCAAGAGAATCTATAATGAGGAAGATGAGTTTTATTCCTAAAAAACACATCCAAGATAAAAAAGAATAACATTCCAGACAAAATTCTGACTGAAAATACCAAAATTGAAATATGTGAACAATGAAACCTCATTTGGAAGATAAAATAATTACAATTTTTTTGCCTACTTTGAAGTCTTCAATAGACAAGCTGAGAAGTATGGAAAACAACAAAACTTGAAGCTTTCTTTTCAAAATGTTCGACAAAAATTAAATTTTAAAATGAATTTAAGAAATTAAGGTATATATATGTATTGCATAATTTAATTTGCAGAACATTTTTTTTTAGAATTAAATTTTAAAATTAAATTATTTAATTGTTTTCTAAAACAAGAGAATTGATCACTCTAGTTCATAAACAAAAACTAGAGAATTAAAGGGCACTATTAACCATTCTCTTGATAAATTTTGGGTGTTGTGTAGGTAGAGTATGTGATCGTCTAATTTGGTGATATAGGAATTAGAGTGATAATAGTTCATCTCAACCAATATTCAAGTAGCCCCAACGTTCTGTAGGTTAAGCCTGACCAGAGGCCATGAGTTATAGATTCGATGGAAGAATAAGTGGTTTTGTGTGGCTTTTGCATAAATTGCATACTAACAATCGAATTGAGTTTTGAAAAGTAAGATACCATTATGACTAAAAAACTCAACTTCTACCGAGAATGTGTTGTGAGTGGCATATGACTAAAGAATTTCACTCTTAAAATGAATAAGGGGGACCAAAGCCCAAAACAAATTTAAAAACTCTTGGGATAGTTGATTACTCGAAACAGCCAATCGAGGAACACACAAAAAACATAATAACATCAAATTATGAAAGGAAAAAAAAAAGTGATCTAGACTAAGGTGTCGGCCACTTGGTTGGTTGGCTTATCTAAAAATGTGACTTCATCTAAAACTCTCTATCTCCATTTGTTAAGAAGTGAATATAGTGAACAAGAGAGTAACAAGAATGACTCATAGCACAACCAACTTCCTAGAGGTGAATAAGCATTAGAGAATTATCCCTATCACCAATAATATATCTATCACCTAGTTGACTAACTAATTGAATAGCATTCAAAATACTCTACTGTCATCACATACGAACAAGTATGTGAGACAAATTGATGTAAGCTACCAAAATGTTATGTTAGTTTTAGCACGTGTTATGTTGTTGTCAAAAAATTATATTATCAATTAGTTGTCAAACAAGAAGTCTTTTTTTTTTTACTATAAAAAGAAGTTGGGTTATTTCCTAATTTTTTAGTTGTTGGAATAAGTTAATTCTTTTCAGGCAATAGAGATAATGTTGAGAGAAAAATCTCATTGAAACAACTTAAAATTAAATGTCATTGGTATACTCTTTGCTGATGTAAGTTCTCTTAATCCATGCAGTGATCTACTTGTATCTCTTATCTCATCTCTTTGTCTCAATAATATTTCAATGCTATGTGCAGTTGTGCACTGCCTGAGCTACCCTCTCACTCTTGTTTTTTAGGTGTTGTAGGGACATGATGTAATAGAGGACCCAAATACTTCTTTACTTTGTGTGTCATTTTCTCACACATGCAGCACATTAATTTATTGATCATTTAATGGCAATGCACAATAATGACAACTAATAAAGTATATTCTATCATTATAACCCATTGCCAGGATCATGCAACTATGGACAATTGTTCTTTTTTAGTTTTTAGATAATGTGAGAGAATGGCAATATTTTGCTACTTTTTACACGTTTTTAGGTGAAAAGATGTACTTTTTCTCCTTTTTAACTTGTTTTTGTGCTGTTATTCAAATCTATAGAAGAGGATCTACCGAGAACCACTATAGTGTGTAATGTGTGTCACCAAACTTTATTGTTTTTTGTCAACAGTATCACCAAACCAAACGACATAATACTAACAACTACGTTAATTGACATAAGTCATACATCAACTATCATATTATTTGTTTAATTTTACAACTGCAAATACTAATATCCGTATAAGCTTATTACCTAGATTAAAATTAACAGAACTTAAACATGTGAAACAAAGATAGTAGGGGTAGCAAATTCGGTATTAATTTTTATTTATAAAAACAAATTGTATTTGTGAAGGTGACGTGGCAAGCTAAGTTGATACTATTTCAGTTGCAAACCTTGGCACTCTTGATGACATTGACATCACTAAAGTCAACAACAGTTTTTGTGACTTTAACACGAGGCCCACCAAAGCCCAATTGGTGTTCACGGCCTCTCTTGTTTTTGTCTGTTAAATTTTCCTCTTTCAACCAAACACCAAACAGTTTCAAACAATCTCTTCTACCACCACCACCACCTTCAACTTCTTCACCTACCGCATTTTCAACAAATTCACAACTACCATCTTTCAAAATGCGATCGATTTGATCGGGACCCACGTTTAAACGGTCCTTTAGAAAACCCACCAACTCATCGCACTTCTTTTTCGCACGTGCCAATTCTGAACTCAATGTTTCGTTATCTTTTCTCAATTTCTCGTTCTCGCTCGATAAATTGGCGCTTTGGGGAACTGTTGTTTCTACTGATCCAGGGTTCTTTGAATTGGAGGATGAGGTGGAAGTTGATGTGGACCCCACGCCATCGCTGCCGGAGTTTGATTGAGAGTTGCCTTCGCCGCCGGTTTTAACGGCTTCCGGGGGATGTGACGACGGTTGGGGAACGACTTTGCGGCGTTTGATTAAGAAGAGAAGCTCTTTCTTGTCTCGCTTGAAATGTTCGTTAGCGAATTCCCATTTGTCTGGCACGACCTTTCGGAATCCCTGCAGATTCAAAACAACCAAATTCACTCTCTTATTCATATATTATTATCAAATGTTTTTGGTAGTAGTGATGAAAGTAATTTAAAAGTTTTTTAAAATAAAAAATTAATAGCACTTATTTTTCTATTAATTTTGAATTTCTAAAAAACAAAATATATTTTGAGACAAAATCAAAATAAAATAGTTGATTAATGCATTTCAAAAATAAATATTAAAATTCATTAACCATCTAGTAAAAATAATTAACCTAAATCAACCTAAATAATTAATTATAATTTTCATATACTTAAATCAACTTATAATTCAAGATAGTTAAGTACATTTAAATTATTTGTTATATAGTCTTATATAGACGGTAATTTATATATCGTAATAAATATCATTTTAATAAAAAAATTATCTTAAAATAAATGTTATTTACAGTTTTAATATAATTTTAATTATTTTTTTCTATCACTATTTTTAATAATTACTATATACACCAAACCTGTCGATAATTAAGACAGAGAATACCTTGTTTTGAACAAAAAGAAAAAGACTATAAAATTAATATTTTGTATAGGAAAAAGCATTGGCAGTTGATTTCAGTATTACTAGGTAAACAAACTCATAGTGGAACTCATCCTAATCAAACGCGGCAAAATAATAACTAAAAAGAGAGAAGGAAGAGGAACAGTAACATACATAGGTGTTGAGCTGGCGAACAAAGCTTGAGAAGTTGTTGTGTTTAAAATATTTTGGAAGCAAATCCCTTGCAAAATCCGCATGTTTCCACACAACAAAACTTTCACCACTCTCACTCCATGATATCACATCCTCCGTCGCCGTATCATCCACCATCTCGTACGTCTTCGTCAAAAACGGCGCCGGCACCGACCGTTGCGACATTTTTTTTCCCGATCTACCCTTCAACTATTTTTTTCCTAATTAACCAGTAATATTTTCAAAACAAAAAAAAAAGTAAAAGCCCTTTAAAAAAAAAATAACAAGGAATTTTTGTGTCTAGAAAGAACAACTAAAGAGGAGAAGAGCGGTTAAAAACTCCCAATCCCAACAATAGAAACCAGAAAGGAAGAATCGAGAATGAACTAAGCTTTCCGAAGGCTTTCTTTGACGATCAGAATCCATTGATTCAAACCACATCTATGAAATTAATTTGGGTCACTAATTGTACCATAATTTCCCATAAATTCAATGAGTAATATTAATTCTCCTTCAAGATCCTTGGGCGAGACTCTTTTATAGTTCTCAAAATACCAAGCCAAACATATTTCAACCTTAATAAGTGACGTGGGTTCTAGAAATTTTCATATGCACTTCAAAATCTATGATGTTTATTTTGACCAAACAAAACCGTTTCCACACATACCCATAAATAGATGGAACTTTAAATTAAAGATTTACTCCTTCTAATAATATTTGACTTAAATTTGGAGTAAAGATATTTATTTGTATTGATTTTTTTTATATTTAATATTAAAAAAAGTATATTATTGCTTCCGTTTTCAAGATGACAAAGAATCTCACTTTTAAAAAAATGTTATTTCAAAATTATTTCATTTTCAGTTTTTAAATGTAATTAATATTAATTTATTTATTTTTAATTATATTATTTAATTAATATTATGTATATTTTTTCAACTATTATCTTCAACTTTATATTTATAATTGTGCAAAACTCCCTAATTATCAATTAAAAGATATTTAATAATTTTTTTTATTTATAGACAATTTTTTTCTTTTATTTATAGTCATTTTTTATTAAAAACGGTGAGAAATGAATAAAAATACTCATCTTAAGATTGATGGCGTAGTTATTAATTAATAAAATAATAAAAATTGTTTTCGCACTATCTTCTCTCGTATAAGTTATAAGTTGACACTTCTTTTTATATAGAGGGGCAAGAAATATACAACGCGCTTTTCGCAAGAATCGTGGTAGGCTTTTTCTCCAAATGTGTTTTTATTTTCTTACGAAACTTTCTGAACGGAAGCTTCTAATACATTTTCTTGCACAAACACTTTTCATGTATATTTCATTTAAATTGTGACACTAATAATCTAAAGATAGTGCGTTCTTCTTTTTCTTTGCTTTCTAAATGTATAGACGCGTGTGCTAAGCATTATGTGTTTCATTTCTTTTTGAAAAATTGAAAATAGTGGGAAGTGGCAAAAATGTTAAGCAAATAGGTCCATAGAATATTTATTCCATAATGATTAATTAATAAATCTCAATTATTTCGTAAAAATTAGTCCAATTTTTAATAAGGATGTCTTTGTTTAACCAAATAAAACTAGAATAAGTTTAATGGTATGCACTATGAATTCAATCTCAAAATAAAAACAAAATAAATTAAAAAAAAAGTGAATGTATTTAATTTAAATTTTAGATATTTTTTTAATTCATTTTTATGTATATTATAAGACAGATGGAGATGAAGTAAGACGCATTTGCAAATTGCATGCTAAAGAAGAAAATTACAAATATTATTGAAAGGGGAAAACAATTCCACAAATTCAACATATGCATGTTTTTATTATATTATGGATAAGGAGAGAATGGGACGAAGTGGGTAAGAGGATTTTTTTTCTTTGCCCTCACCTAACTCTTTCTCCATATCGCGGCAGCTATACATTTTGATTTTTTTTTTTGTCATCTTTTGTCAATTGGCAATTTGGTACGTAGCCTTCTTTTTTATTTCTTCATTTTCTTTGCTTTAGAGTTTAGACCATATAATTAATGTGGCTCTTATGACCGCCCCAACATTGTATTGTACTATTAAATAAAGTATGGATAATGGAAGCAAATGAATACTAACAATATTTTTATGACTTTCTTCTACTTTCAAAAGAAGCGTTTTTATGAAATGTTCTCTTTTACATATTTTGAATTTTTATTTTATCAATTACCATAGTAAATTTATGGCTAAGTTTACTCTCAAGATTCTCAGTCTTTTGTCAAAACTAAAAATTCCCAGTCAAAAAGATATATCAAGATTAAGAAGAACAATATAATATATATGACTAAGTCATGCAAGTAATTTATAATTGGTGTACACATACACCTAGTTAACTACTTGAGAGAAAAATAAATAAAAATATTGATATAATAGTGTGATATATTAATAATGTCATATAAAAAGAGAATAAAGAGAAAATGAAATATTAGATAAATATATAAATATTAAAATTTTCAAATATCATTGTTGTAATTTATCCACCTTATTTGATCGCACCGTATATTAAAATTAAATTAAGATATAATGTATAGTATATAGAATTTAGTCAATCTAGGGCATGTGGTTATATGCTGTGTATACATGTGGCAAAACCATTTCCTTTAGAAAATTACTAGTGTAAAAAAAATGTTAATGTAATTGAGTCTGTGTCATGCGCGTGCGTGATAAAAATATTTTATATAGATAAATATATAAAAAAAAAATTATCATAAAAATTATTGCATTGGATTTGACATAGAAAACTTCAAAATATGGACATGTTTGTTAATTTAATAATTTAGTTATATTATGTATTGAAAATAGTTATAATAGAATGTTATGGTTTATGCATTTAAGTCATAGTTCAACCGACAAATATTTAAATTATTAAGTTAAATATTATATATTAAATTTGAATTAAAAATTTTGTAATTATGTATTAATTTTTGAAAATAGTTATATTATTTTATTTATAAAAAAAATGTTAAAGATTTTTTAAAAACTAAATGTTCCTAAAATTAGATATAAACGTTACTATAGCTCTTAATTTATTTGTTCTTCCTATGTAAATAAATATAAATAATGGACATAAAATTTTCAAAAGCTATTAGCATGGGAACATGAATATTCTTCATAGGACACGATTATAGGAAATTCAAGATAAATTTTTGAAGACCAACTTGTACCTTTTAGCCAAAAAATAATATATTAGTATTTGGTCCACGTTTATTTTTACTATTTGGCTAGTTACCGATATTTCGATTCTTATTAAATTTAGTTTACCACGTTTTTACGTACAAAGGATTATTTGATTAGAGAAACCATTTCAAATTGAGGCTAATTTATTCAATTGGTTATAATTCTTATTATGTCACTGCATATTGTTTTTTGTTTTTAGTTTGTTTACTGCAATTTAAATATGAAAATACGGTTTAGGATATTTAGTATGCAACAGATTAAAAATAATATGATGTCACGTAAATTAAAACAGTTTTTAAATATAAGTAGTCTATACGGTACATATGACTAATCAAATTTGATATAACATTTGATTTTTCAATTTATGTTGTCCGTAACACTAATACAATTAATCTACATTAATTAAGTGATTGGTTTTTCGATCTAATTAGTTGTATCTACCACTTACACAATTAATCTTATTCGATGTAAAGGTCGGATATCCGATCTAAGTTATTTGTAACATTCATATGACTAATTTGATACTAAAGACTGCAAAATATTTTGATTCGACACATATATCACAAATACAAAAAAAATTAGATTTTGAAGCCCCACAATTGAACTTATACCCCTCAATTTAAAAAATTTATCACTTAACTTACTAAAATACCCTGAAGTATATAGAAAAATCTAAAACATATTCAGAAATTTGAAAATCCGATAGTTGTTCTTAACCGAAATTCGTTTTGAAATTTCCGAATTGAAAAACAACTACCGGAAATTTACCAAATTTTCGGTACAACATTTTTTTAATTTTTTTCTTTTTACATTTTTTCATTCAATTTTTTTTTTCCAGTGAGAACTAGAGGAGCGAAAAACACGGTGGAACATCCTCGAGTTTGACTCCTACACAATCTAATAAAAGAGTCGTCGTTGAAAAAAGAATAAAGAGTAACTCATTGTTTGTGAATTCGACACATTAAACTAATAATACATTCCTCTTTTTTATCTCTATGTCAGAGCGAATAATGATAACAGTTACTCGATTTTGTCGGTCAACCTCTCTTACCCATGATATGACAGCTTTCTTGTGACTCAAAAATTTGATCAGTTGTGAATACTTCAGTCAAATCTATATACCCATTCCTATTTCAACAAAAAAAAGTTTAAAAAAAAGTTACGTACAAATTTTGAAATTTCTAGTAGAATAAAATTAACTGCCGGAAATTTCAAGGCACAAATTTCTGATAGAATAAAAGTAATTATCGGAAATTTCAAAACATAAAATTTCTGGTAGAATAAAAGTAACTACCGAAAATTTCAAGGCACAGCCGAAAAATTTTATTGGCTAAATTTCCGTTAGACAATTTATACTACCGGAAATTTCGTGCATTGAAATTTTCGGTAGTGTTATTTTGTTTACTGGATTTTTGGAGGAAACAATTTAATTACTGGAAATTTTGGTGTGGGGGGTAAGATTTTGGAGTAAATTTTGTTTTACCTTTGATTGAATGAAAAAGATAAAATTGGGTTTTTTACATTTTGATGAGGTATAAATCTAATTGTGGGATATAAAATCTAATTTTCTAAATAGGGTTCATTTATTGTCTAATACTGAAAGACCATATAAGATTTCATGTGTCATAGTTCAAACTACGATCACCAATTTTTGCATGAGTGTTGTGGACAACTAAGATTGGATAACGGATCATTTGGTCGAACTTGACAAGTCGTATTAGTAGTACGAACAACTAAATAATACTTTAGTTAAATAAAAAACTGAATAATTAAATTTTAAATGAAAATAAAACATTAATAGATGCAATTCCAATTATAATAATATTTTATATATAATTTATATATGATTAAATAAGTAAATAAAATATGATATTTTTTCAATTTGAATAAAAAACTGATAAATAAATATATTAACTTGGTTAATACATCATTATCCCGATAAAGGGGAAAAAAACGCAACAACCCAAAAACTAAATCAATTCAAAGCATTTAGGACTAAATGTCATTCAATGAACAATTATAATATGCAGATATTATACAAAAATAGATATTTTTAAATTTTATAATATCAATAAACTATTTAAAAATTTATAAAATTTATTTTAACACTATAGTCAGCCTCTATAATAATTTTAATTTGAATTATAAAATAATTTCAAATAAAAATTAAATTAAAATATCTAAATAATGAACATGTAATCAATTGTTTCCTTTACTATTAAATAATCCGAAAATAACTATTACAATATAAAATTTAAATTATATAAAAATAATAATAAATTTTAAAGGAGTTAAATAAGTTTTTAGTGCTTATAAAATTCAGCATTTTGTTTGTAGTCCTTATAAGAAATTATTAACTTTTTAGTCCCCGGAAATTTCATGTTTTTATTTTTAGTCTCTATTTTTAAGCTAACTCGTGTGTACCCTTCTAGATTTTGAATAATTTTTTGCTTAATTATTCAATCAGATATAAATTATATATAAAATACTACTATAATTGGAATTATGTCTATTAATGTTTCATTTTTATTCAAAAATTAATCATTATGTTTTTGATTCAATTGAAATATTATTAAGTGTCTTTAAGTCTTAGCTCAATTGGCAAATGTCGATATTGCTAAGTTGGACGTCTTGTCCCAGGTTCGAATTTGGAACCTTAGAGTTGTATGAGTTAATTATAGTGAAATTTATCATCTTATCGATCAAATTATCATCTTATCATCTTATGATACAGCTAGTCAAATTCGATCAAATTATCGATCATCTTATCTTAGTACTCCATAACACTCATACTACAATAAGTGAACCCTAATTTGTACTATGATACATGAACAGTAAGTGAACCCTAGTTCGCATTGTGATACATACAATATATTGTGTTGAATCGAAAGCTTCAGCAGTCTTTAGTATCAGATTAGTCGTATGAGTGTTACCAACAACTAAGATCAGATAACCGACTTTTATATCAAACAAGGTTAACGCTATGAGTGGTAGAGACAACTTAGACTGAAGAACCAAATGTTGCTTCAAAATGGATTAGTCGTATGAGTTTTACATACAACTTAGATTAGAGAAACAACCCTTAGATCGAACTTGATTAATCGTACGAGCAGTATAGACTACTTAAATTCGAAAATCGCCTGTTTTAGCTTCTATGAAAAATTGAGTTTCTATCATAATGCGTTCAAATTTTGTAAATACATTCTACGTGTTAATTCTTAAGTTTTTGGTGTCTGAAAATTTTATATTAAATTCAGTATTTATTAAAAAAAATTATAAATATTTATAGGAGAATGTTTATAATATTTTAAATATATTTTTAAAAAATCATTCAAAATTGAAATAATCCATATGAAGTGACTTAACATAAGAAACTAAAATTGCTAGAAAAAAAAACACAAATTATATAAAGATTAACTAAATAGATAATAATAGTTTAGTAGGTTAGCTAATAATCTGACAATAGGTTTGACCATACACCAGTATAAAATCGTTTGATAATAAATTATGCTATTTTTAAAGAATTATGTTAACATGTTCTTATCTTTGGATACACAATATATAAATAGTAATTTTATTTTAAAAAAGAGAAATTTAAACCATTAAAACTTTGAATATACAATTTACAATACATTTTTAATGAAAAAATATATATATATATTTAAATCATTGACAAGTACCCAAAAATACTTGTTAGTATTTTTTATTTTTAAAATTATAACATTAAGTGGTATTAATAGCATATTTTTTAAATGAATGATTGTTCAATATTTCCAATTATAGGTGGATTAATTAAATCAGTGCAATGTTGAAGGGTGGTCTAATTATTGCATTGTGATGGAGTAAATGCGAAGTGAATCTGAGAGGAGGATTATTGTAGGAGGACACGTGGGGAAAATTTTGCTAGAAATCGAACTTAAAAAAATTATTTGAGTTTTTTTTTATCTCTCTCTTACAAAAATAAATAATGTCAATCATTGGAACATTGATTAACAAACCAAGTCATGACAAAGCATGAATTTGTAAAATAATAATTTTCTATTTTTTGAATTTATACGACTAAGTTGGACGACTAATTTTTTGTGTAACAATGTATTACTCTGCTAAAAAATATATAAGTAAAAATAATTAAGAAATTGATATATATATATATAATATTAATTTAAACTTTTAATTAAAAATATCAATTTTTTAATTGATTTTTATTTATATTTTGAGACTGAAGATATAATTTTTAATTTTGTTTATTTTGAATTATTTGTTAACCGACTTATTTGTTTTGGCAAAGTCCGTTGTTATTTGTTCATTATTATTTAATTAATATTAAGTACATTTTATTAATTTATTTAATTATTCAACACATACACCAATAGTTTGAGAGGTAAGTTTATTTCATAACAAAAAAAAGATATAGGTCAATATTTTTTAGTGTATGTAGAGAAAGATAATTATTTTTGAGTGAGTTCAATCTCAATTTTTTTAATTATAATTTAGTCTGTTATAGTTGCTTCTAAAAACTATCAGTTGTCCAATATTTTTTTTCGAAAGTTCAACTGTCGAATTAAGTAGAAAATTCTTTTTTAAATACCTAAAAAAATGAAATTAAGATTCAAAAGAGTAAAATCAACTACAAAAGATGAGACCAGAAAAAGAGAATTTCTTCCATACAAACCCTACTTGGACTGAAATGGATTTCTACACTAAAAAGAAGAGAGAATGAATGAGAGAAAAAAACTAATTTGCAAATAAAAAATATTAATAGATCAAAACTACATCAATCTAATTAAATTTTTATTATCAAGGATTAGCATTATACACTCTGACGGTAAAAAATTATTCACGAGATTTCTTGAGAATTTAATGCTGCAAAAAACAAAAGACGAACACTGAAATGTCATAAGCTTTGCATAGTTGAGTATAGAGCCAATGACTAATCTTTGAAATCGTGTAATTTTTTATGTTTATTTATTAAATAATTTAAATTTGTTCATGGGTATCGATACCCCATTATTTTATGGATAACAAAAAAGATAAAAAAAAATTAAGATTTAAAAGGAATGTATCTCGAACATTTCTCAATTTGTCTAAAAAAAACATATTCTTTGAAAGAAGTAAGTTACTTCACAAAAGTCTAGAAAAATAATATACATTACAGGTAAAATTATATATGGAGTTCCGTATCTTATTTAATTGTAATATACATTAATACATATGCTCTACTTTTATTTAGATAATGTATCTTTATAAAAGTGTGCAATAGTATCATTTAACTTTTGTTTTTCCATTTAAATTTAATTTTCTTACAAAAATGACGGCGTGTGTTAAAATATGTTGATGGTGCAAACCACGTAAGAATACAAGTAACAATTTAATTTATTAATCTAATTGCAAATAACGATTTAGTTCTTCAATTTTTTTTCCTCAATTCAGTCCTTTAGATTTTAAAATGTTTACGTTGTTATCATTTTTGTACAAAACCCATTAAAAAAAAATCAAATTAGGGTTTGTACCTCAAATAAATCTAAAAAAGTTAGTTCTCCCTATCAAATCCCAAAATAAAAACACTCAAATCTTCGTCATCCAATGCATTCTTCTAAAAAAAATATATATGAAATGGGTGTATTGTTTCTATACTTGGATTCTTTTTTTTCCCTTCCAAATACTTGAACAATTAAACTTAATCAACATTTAATATTCCAGATTTCAAAAAAAATATGTCTCTTTTGTCTTACGAAAGATAATAGGTAAAGTTGACGATGATGAATGAAATAAAATGCGTTAAGAAAAAACTCTTTGGAGCTAAGCTAATTAAATAAATGAGACAAACATGTCCCACAAGTTGATAGCATGACATTCCCTTCTTAACTTTTGGAGAAAAATGTTGGGTTCAAGTGTGAGTGGTTAAATCTCACATCTACTATGAATGAACTAAGTGTTGAATATATAAAAAAGGTGGCCCACATATTCATTGTCTTAAGGTTTTTGGTGGAGAAGTGGTATCAAAGTCTCTTGTAATCTTGAACATTTCGCTCGCCCGACTCCCAAACAAGTGGTATCAAAAACCCTGATTCGGCTTGACGGGGATGCAGAAATGGAACCTAGTGTTGGATCCTTGTACGAAAGTCTTCTTGATGGTATAATCAAGAGGCGTGTCCTATTGGTAATAACAATGGTTCAAGTATAGGATGCAAGAAATTCATACTAGAAAGGGAGATCGTTGGGTTCAAATGTGGGTGGTTAAGTCTCACATCGACTATGAATGAGTTAAATATTATATATATTAGAGAGTTAACTCGTATGCTCTTTGTCTTAACCTTTTGGTAGAATTGTGGTGTCAAAGTCTCTTGTGGTCATTGAACATTTGACATATTATTGATATCGGGCCTCTAAACTCTTCAACAGAAAGAGGAAAGCAAGTTAAATCAAATAGAGGGAAAAATGAACTTTAATTGAAAAAGTGAAAAATATCAAAGTTGTGTTTAAATTTGTAATTGTTTTTAACTATGTTCGTTCTTGCCCATTCAGGTAATTGACAAGACTTACGATGACAGGAGGGGGTAGCGATGAGGCGAAGGATGAGACAAAGACGCAGGATTGTCCTGCAATTCTCAACATTACAATCACTAGAAGCATTATCATTAGGACCAAACAAATCAATATGGGTTAGTTTCGAACTATTAGTAGTCTGAGAAATAAGAGGAAACAGAGTAAAATAGGTTGTTGTCAAGAAAAAAAAATTACGAGAAACATAAAGTTTTCTTGCGCGAGGATCATAACAACGATAACTCTTCTAACCATCCGTATAACAAAGAAAAACATACATGGCAAAACAAGAAGGCAATTTATGCGTTCTACTTATGGACGGAGAACAAAACAAGTAAAACCAAAGACTTTGAAAGAAGAGTAGATAGGGATAAAAAGCATACAATTTTTTAAAGGGAGACAAATCTGATATGACAAACGATGGGATTCTATAGATAGCATGGATAACAGTAAGAATTGTTTCACCCTAAAACTCACTGGGTTCGAAGCATACAACAAAAGAATACGAGCAGTCTTAATAATATGACATAGTTTTCTTTTAGAAACTCCATTGTGTTGAGCAGTATAAGTACAAGATGTTTAGTGGAGGGTGTCATCATAAGCAAGTAATTCAAATAATTTAGTAGACGTATATTCACCATAGCATGAAACATATAATAAATATAAAATAATTCATACGAATTTTTTATAAGATAAACCTAAGAATAACAAGTGTAATTTTCAATAAAGGAAACATAATATTTAGATCCACCTTTGGTGAGAACTGATGATGGACCCCAAACATCAAAGTGAACTATATCAAAAGATGTGTATGAAACGAAAACACTTTTACTAAACGGTAAAGCTGAAAATTTAACAAGTTTAGAATCACAATAGTCTGAAATATCATTGGTTTGTAACATTCCTAAAGCTCAAATAGAAGCCAACTATTTTAATCTAGAAGCATAAACATGTCCACAACGATAATGTCATAAGTAAAAACTAGAAGACGGATAATTCAAATGAAAACTAGATAATAAGTCAGCAATGGCTTTTGAGGCTGCAATGTATAGGACTCACATGTCATCCAAAACATAAAGTCCCCTGTTTATAGCTTGGCTCAATTAGATTTCCGGAATATGGATTATGCACACAACAAGAAATGAAAGAAAATATAACCGAATAACCGAAATCACACATGTGACTTACAGAAGCAAGACTCAAACTAAGGTTAGGAATATAGTAAACATAAAAAAATAACAAACGAGGCAAGATTCACACACACAAAATATTTATCATCATATGGTGAGATGCTCCGGAATCAATAATCCATATGGAAGGAGATATGTACGACAAACTAGATGAGTTTAAACCTTTAGTTAAAGGAGGCAGACATGACATGTGCCTGAGTTGTAATAAGATTTTGGAGTTGTTATGCAATATCATATATTTGAGAAGCAATCGCTTATGGGTATATAGAACCAGAACTCGAGCAAATGGTAGGAGGAGTCGAAACAACAACATTAGATGATGGATCCCTAAAATTCTTCTTATTTGTTCTCCTCAATTTTAGACATTATGTTTTTCAATGATCTTTTTCTTTGCAAAATGCACATTCATCATTACCAAACCCAATCCTTTTTTGAGATTTTCCTTTTTGAACAAGAGCAACAAAAACAGATAGAGGAGGGGGAAATAATTCCCTTATCTAACATAGTGGAGTGAGTCTCGAGTCTAATTTCTTATGCCAACAATTCCTTAACTACTTATTCAACACTAGGAAGATGAGTATGACGCAAAATACCCCCCACGATAAGGCCTTTAAAATCATCACGAACAACCATTAGAAACCAACTCATATGTTGCTCCTCTTTTTTATCAATGTACGCTTTGACATCTTTCAACTCAGCTAATTCTATAAGAGTCAATTGATCCAACAAATTAATCATTGTCAAATAGAATTCATGAATGGTCTTATTGTTCTGCTCATAGGCACTAATATCACTTTTCAGTTGAGATTGTTTTGCATAGTTAGACTCAACATACAAACGTTTCAAGTGATCCCAAATTTCTTTAGCAATATCATATTTTGCTAGTTACACTCCTATGGACTCCTCAACGGAATTAACAATCCAAGTTATGATTTTTGAATTACTAAAATTTTATGTTTTGAAACTTTTGCATATTTAGCTTCATCCTTTTATCTGTGGGCTTAACAGAAGTTCCATCAACATAACTTCAATAAGAGTAATTATATTCATTGAGGTGAACACCAACGACTTGACGTGAACACTTTGATTAGAGTAATCATGTCCATTGGGGTGAACACTAACGGCTTGAGGTGAACACTTTGATTAGAGTAATTATGTCCATTGAGGTGAACTAACATCTTGAAGAGAATCATCCTTAGTATCAACCATGAGAAATAATGACATAAAATATAAGAAACACAATCATTGAGAACAAAAGAAATTAGTGATAACCTATCAATAGCAAAGTCAATCAGGAATCAAGCGAAATCATGCCGAAAATAAGAGCAAAATTGCACCGTAAACAGAGAAGCATAATCGTGTCAGAAACGGAGGGAGGAAATCGGTACCGGCTATAAAACTGTGGACCACTATACTGTAGATCCCAAAATCAATCAAAGCTCTTTGATACTATGTTAACAATGATAATCTAACATAAACATAAAAGAGAAATAGGAGAATGGGATAAGAGAAATAACCATTGACTAGGGTTTCATATACAAATGAACAAAGCTTGATGAATTAGTGTTACAATAGGTATATATATTAGAGAATAGAACAGTCTAAAATACCCTTATTACTAACATATATTAACAATATTATCTAATATATCCCCTAAATAACATTCACACTCGCTAACCACTGAGACACTTTTTTATCAAAGACAAAATTTTAAAGACTTATACACATATATCCCAAAACGGATAATACATCGGAAATGTGACATAAGGTCAGAACAAATTGTATTGTAATTCTCATCACTTGCTTATATTAAAAATAACAATTTATAGATCAAACTTATGACGACATATTTAAGAAACTCAATTGTTTGTCAATTAAACTATATTGGTTTATATTTCAATTTTTTATTGAAACCATGGTGTTTAATTACTTCTTCCATCTCATATTAAATATTTCATTTACAAGTTTCAAATTATTTATCTATTTATATTATCATTAAAATATTAATTAAATTTTTTTCATTATAAATCTTATTTTAGTATTGAAATTAACATAAATAATATTTTTTTTAAATAGTTATTCATTGAATCAAAGAAACACTTGAATGAAATAACAACCTCTATAATTAAGTTCATTATGCTGTCCTTTGATTGATACCAGCTCTTCCGTGTGAAAATCACTCAATCTACAAATCCCATATCAAAGTCAACGCAATTTCTATTTATTTCCTCGCTAAGCTACCCATCGCTGGAAATTTGGTGTGAAACTGACATGAGTCATGACAGGCTAGAAAGTACCATCAGGCAACAGTCAGATACCAATACCACACACACTAGAAGCTTCTCACTAATAAATCACATTCCTATATTTACAAGAAAAGATTCGTTCCTAAGTTGAAATTTCAAGCTTCAGTGCCTTTCACGAAAGAAACAACTTACAAGGCTGATACCACGTTTTATTAATTCCTTTTTCCTCATCCTTGCGTTAGTTTCAAAATAGCAAGCCCCAAACCAAAAAGAGGAATAATAATGAATACCAAAAAGGAGCAACAGGGGATTTTTCAAACGCAGAGTAGAACAAAACGTCTTTTTTCTGACACAAAACAAAACTATCGTACTTCTACATTATTATTATTATTATACTATTCTGTATACTAAATTATAAAAATCTACCATAGTCATATTTTGGACAATAAGAGTACAAATCAAGAGCTACCGACAGCCAAATAGCATCATCATCAATAATAACACCAATTACTACTTTTGGTACCCAAACATTTTGCATTTGTTAACTAAAGGCCCGAGGCCGGTTCGGTTTGGTGGTGAATCATCGTCATTTATATATCACATGCACAATAGGTTTTAACTCGTATGGTTAAATAAATAACCATGGTTTCGTTACCCGGTTAATTAATCAATAATCACCCATCATCATCATCATCATTATTGATTCATTTGTCAACACAATTAATCATCATAATTAATCATTCAGCTTGAACTTTGACGAACCGCACAAGCAACAACCTGTGCCCACTGTCTTAACCTTGTCTTCACCGTCTGTGGATCATCATCTTCATAACACAAAAAAAAAAAATAACAAACCTAGATCAGCAAAATTAAACACAACAGATCGTAATTCAAATTCAATTAAAATATGAACAAAAAATTATATATAAAAAATTAATATATTTGATCTAAAATTTAAAGTAGCATGCTTCAATGTTTTCATTTTTTTTTTTTAATATTTCATTATAGAAATAAAATTAATTAATTAAGTATTTAATTACCGCTGCTGAAGATGGCGTTGCGAGGACTACCACGAGGAGAAGGAGTGCCGTCGCGATCGGAAGCAGCGGAGGAAGACGGAGTAGTTACGGCGGCGGATTTAGGGTTTATAGAATCATTGTAACTTCTATTAACGGCATGGTAAAGGCCGAGAGCTGGTAAAGTATCAACAAGACGACGATCGGTTTCAACTTCCGGCGAAGATTCAAATCCAAATCCCAATTCAATGCAAGCTTTAAGTTCATCCACGTCTTCATCCGTCACGCTTTTACTTCTACTTCTACGGTTTTTCCAGTTTCCTTTACGACGAAGCCACGCTTCGTCGCGATAAAGATCCGGCGACCACGACCGCTGTTTAAGGAGGGGAGAAGAGAATTCCTGTTTAAGAAGCGGCGGACGGTGGAAGAGAAACGAAGGAGGTGGAGACGGCGGGAAAGAATCATCGGACATGGGTAAGGAGTTGGGGTAGTGCGGAGGTCGGAGGACCTCGCACGGTTGGTTAGGGGACGCTATGGCTTTTTTTTATTTTTTTTTTGCTTTGGGCGGTTTTTGAATGGGAAAGAAGAGGGGAGGCTTTAAGGGTGTGGTGAGGTGTTAGATCAAGTTGGAAACCCTTACCTCATTTTTATTGGTCCACGTCATGATGATCTGTCTTTTCTCTTTCTTAGCAAATACTATAACAAAATAAAATCTCTT
Organism: Cicer yamashitae; assembly: GCA_037974755.1. Classification (NCBI taxonomy): domain Eukaryota; kingdom Viridiplantae; phylum Streptophyta; class Magnoliopsida; order Fabales; family Fabaceae; genus Cicer; species Cicer yamashitae. The sequence goes on along the minus strand of JBBPBQ010020322.1, from coordinate 4,444,249 downwards.
TTATTAGTGTCAATTTGTTTTGTTCTTTGCTTGGCGTACAAATATCGTATATTACTATTTATTTGTTTGTTTATTGTATTTTAATTAACAGACCAACCAATTAATCTCGTTCTTTTCGGTATTTATAAATATATAATTTGTGTTTAGTGAGATAGTAGTACTAATTGCCTTGCCCACCAAAGAGTTATAGCTTGTTGCCGAAGGAATTAATACGCTCGAGATCTTCGGTGAAATTGATCCGATTATACGTGAAGTTAGCTCTCATCTAGATTAGTTAATGATTTTTTTTTTGTAATAGTTTTACTTAATGATTTTTAATTTTTTATTAAATATTTGAATTCATTAAATATTTGTGAAGCATTTATTTTACGTTTACTTCAATTATTTTAAAACATAAATATAGCGTGGCATGATTAACCTTTATATTTCAATTATGTTGCACCTTAAATTAATAATTTATTCACCATTAAATACTATTAAATACGAATACCTTAAAGATTATATCAAAATTCAAAAAAATTATCTTTAAGAATATAAACTATTGTTTTGTTAAAAACTTTATAAAAAAAATCTATAAAATAAAATCATGAAATAATGTGTCTCATTGTTTAATATTTTTTTGAAAATTATTTTTATAGTATTTTATATTTTTGTTATAATATTTTTTAAAAAGAATTTTAAAAATAAAGTTTTAAATAAAAAATTAGTTTAAATAGTTTATCTTATAATATTATTTTAAGTATGTCATCTATTTGGTACAATTATTTTTTGGATAATAAAATTTCACAAAATAATTAATATGAAAAGCTATTTTGAGAAGCTTTTCATAAAAATTATTTTTAAAAGATACTTT
>JBBPBQ010020322.1:4430209-4443066 GCA_037974755.1 Cicer yamashitae | reverse complement strand
ATATTGAACAAACACAGTCAATAACTAGGTAGAAATCTCTACATTCCAAAGTAAAAATTCGAATAACAAATATTTAATAAATAAAAAATATTTTAAATAAAATAAGATCAATTAATATAGTCATAAATCTATAAAAAAAAAAGACTAATAATATGCATAGAGCTACATAAAATAGGTGAGATATTTAATTAGATTGTAAATTATGTAATTTATCACAATGAAAACAATTGACCACAAATGCTATAAATTAATACTTTAAAACAATATTTCTCAAGTTCTAGTTTAATTGACAAATATTAATGTCGTTTTAGATTAGATGTCACGTCTCGAATTTAAATTTAAAATTTTAAATTTGTATAAATTAATTATAGTAGTAATTATCATCTTCTAAAAAAAATAATAATTATAGTAGTAATTATTATCTCTTCTAAAAATAATAATAATACTTCAAAGCAATATCATCCAAAAATTCAAGACAACAATATTTAATTCATCAATGCAACAACAATTGTATTATAAAGTACGGAGTATATATTTATTTCCATCAATTTCCAATCGAATAAATTGGCAATAAAAAACACTTAAGATGTCTAGACCGTTTCTTGCCTTATTCCGCACTCAAGTTTTTGTATCTAAGTTTGTAATTGAGTTGAGTTTTTTCTGGTAAAGTTGCCTTATTCCAAAATTCTCATAATTCATCATATACATAACCATCATATTCATAATTCACACATGCACTGAAATTATGATGAGGTATTCCCACATAAAACAATAATTTTACAAATATTAAAAAATTTAGGTAAGGGTAATTAGTTTTTTAACTTACATGTAAATTATAAGTGACTCCTATCAATTTTTCAAACATTTAAAGTTGATTGTTTATACACTATAAGTGTTTGAGTATCTTTTCTTGTCTTTTACTGTTCTCAAATATATAAAAATTTATGCTCCAACCCAACTTCCCCGACGGTTTCAATTTTTCAACGTTGAATTAGAATCTCAACTAAACAGTGCCAATGGCTCATCTTTTGTTTCCTCTAAAGTAATAGTTGTTTCCTTTGATTTATTCATAACATTAAAACAGAGAGTCACCCATCATTAAACCTTTTACTCGTAACTTTCGGCATTGCTCACTCATTTTATTGTTTTGTAGCTCTCACCGAAAAATAGTCACAAAAAATAGTGTTCAATAGAGCAATAACTGAATGTCGCGTGACCCTTAAAAAATTACAGAAAAAGTGACACTATTATTGATTTTTGACATTTCTAAAAGTTTTAACCCTGGTTAATACTAATTTTTCTTGTAATGGTTTTGCCAAAGAGTGAACTAAAGCTTATGCATTAAGAAATCAATAAAACTAAAAGTTATCTTGAAAATATAAATTGAATATTTTTCAATACAATAACTATATTTCTGGTGCGGACTGCTAACCATACATGGGCAGCATGGTAGGTTAAGAGACACATCATAAAATCATGAAGTCACTGGTGAATTATTGAAATAATCTACATACGTTATATTTTTCGTCTAGTGCTGATTAATTGAGCATATACGTACGGATATACCGCGCATGGATGCATTACGTGTAGATCCTTGGCTTGCAAGAACCAAATATAGAATATTTATAAAAAAATAAATAATAATCTTTTAAATAATTAGTGGGATTTTTATTAATAAAAAATAATACACTTGTTTTGGCTTATTAATAAAAAATCCTGCTATTGTTAAATGGCAAAAATAAAATGGGATTATTATTACAAAGAGCGCATGTTTTGTTACCTTTCAAGTTGATTTTTTTTTATTCTTAGAGAAAGTGAACCCCAATAATTCAAACTTTAATGAAGTGATAAATAAAGTATGATTAAAAATTATTTCAATCATAAAAAATAGACATAGAGTAATTGCTCAATTGATTAACCACTAACTTTTCATCTTTTTCATTTTCTTTATAACTTACGCATCATTTTAAATAAAATAAATATAAAACTTTGGAGATTAATTAAAAATTGATAATTTCATAAGAACAATAATGAAATAAAAAAGAACACACCAAAAACTCCTTACTCCTTTATGGCTTTATTATCTCTTGTTGTTATAGACGATAAGATAACAACACCCTAAAATAAATAACAAAAATTACATTCATAGGTAATAGTTTGATCTTATCGATTTTTGTCTTAAATTAATCATTTATGTTTTAAAACATGCACAAATTAGTCATTTTTTTCTTCATATTTTATTAAAGACTTAATTATAATTTTGGTACATTTATTTTTATCAATTAACATAATTGGTTATTTAGCTATTTTAAAAATTGTCAGTTAAGGTCTCTCTCTTATTTTTGAACTAAAAAATAACGATTTGACATATTTTAAATGACATGGCATACAATTTTATATTTTAAATAATATGAATACTTATTTAATATAATAGAATTAATAATAATAATCTGGTCATAGAAAATTGGGGTGTTACAAGAATCATCTAAATGCATTAATTATTTATATGTCACTAATTAAATTACAAAAATAAAAAAAATTCGAAGTTGAAAGTTAAGTTTTTAGAGGATTTTATTGCGATTTCATGGTTGTTAATCTTCTATCATATGTCATGTTATTTAAAACATGTCAAATCGTCATTTTTTAGTTAAAATAATCGGAATGAGAGACGAAAGCCATCAAATTTTAAATTAAGAGATCCAAATTTGTGAATTGGTAAAAATAAAGGGACGAAAACTACAATTAAACATATGACACCAATTTTTACTGAATATTATTATTATTTAAAAAAAAAAAGGGTAAAATAGATACTTTTATGTAAAATGTAGTAGGAGTGTAGTAAAAAGGGGTATGTTGTAAAATTTTCTAGGCAATATTGTAATTGGGCCTCATGTAGGACAGAGCAGCAAGTCCAGGCCCAACAAAGAAATCGCTACGTAGAGGGCGAAAGAGAAGTGCTGCAAAAGAAGCAATAAGCACTCGAATCCATGATTCATCATCGGTTGGTGGAAAATCAAATCTTGTGGAACTCTTGGAATCAAAACTAGGGTTTTCAATTGCTTCGTGATTGCGACGAAGAAGAAGAAGAACAACAAAAGATGTGGCACGAGGCGAGAAGGTCGGAGAAGAAGGTTCACGATATGATGGACGCGGCTCGAAAACGTGCTCAGAGGCGAGCCGTTTACCTTGCAAAACGGCGCGGAGATCCTCAACAATCAATTCAGGTCGTTGGATGTCGTTCTCGAGCCTATCGAGATGACGCACTTTATCAAGCCACCGAGGATCAGCAGGGCCTGTTAGTTTCTCTTTTCTGTTTCTTCTGCTTTTCAATTATTTATTTTAATTTCAATGAAAAATTATAAGTGGAAATTCTGCGGAAATGTTCTAATTATTGTGTAGCGTTTCTCATGGATTATGGAATTTTTTCGAAAGTTGCAAAATTGATTCTGTTATTGTTCAAGATTAATGTTGTAATTTAAGGTCTTTTAGAGGGTCCATAATTCATATGAAGATAATTTGTTATTATTTTTCTATGTTGTTCATTTATGTTAGCTGTATTTAGTTCTATAAAAGAAAATTTGAAGTATTCTGCAAAATGCAAAGATAATGGTTTTGTTGATGCTAATCATTTGTGTACTGTGTGTCCGGATCATAATCATAATTTTAGTACAATTAAGGATTCAGAGTAAGGTGAGTTAATCAGTATGCATGTCTGGTAATGATAGAGTTATTTTTATTTTTTCTTTAATTGGTAAAGACATAGAATTATCCTCTGAATTTTTGTTTGGCAAAACATATATTTTATTTAACTTTGATAGTTGATCTTATAATCATTTGTGTCTCAGGATACCTTGGAATGGGAAGCAGGATGTTTTGATTGACAGGTGTGCTGTTTTTCTACTGTTCCTGTGAATTCTTTTGTATATATATTTGATTTATAATTGAGTGCTAATTCTATGCGTTGACAGATTTGATGGGCGTGCTCTGCTAGATTTCATTCGGGATACTAGTTTTAGGCGTGTCCAAGAAAAGTCTGAAGAGGAAGAAGAATTAGAAGAGTTTGTTAATTTTGAGCGTTATCGGGATTTAATAAAGCATCGGCGTAGAGGATGTCGGTACTTTTTTATTTCTTGACGACGAGTTTGATTCTCATAACATGAACAGTTTGATTATTGTTGTCTTTTGTATGTCTTCTCTTTCGTCAACATTGTTTTTTCCCGATAAAGCAATACAAAGGCAAAGGGTTCTAGAGTTTTGTGGCCAATCTGATATCCAGGAGTTAATTTTAAAGCTGAATTTACGAACTAGGTTTTTAATGTTAACAGTTACTGATGAGGAGGCTTTACAACATGTAATTCAAGAGATGGAGGCCAAGGCTGCTGCTCCATTTGCTTCAGATAGGTTGGGAGATTCTTTCCATTCATATTTAACTAATTGTTTCATGTCATATCTGAGCAAAACTTAAGCATTGATGTATCCATATATCTGCATATGCATGGTTTGGAAAAATAAACTAGTAAATAACTGTTGGTTTTGGGTCTGTTTTTTGTTCTTATTGCAAATAATCAGATGGTTAAGTAACAATATTGTGCTCCCAAGAACTACTGTTTATATCATGAGTCATTATTTCAATGATTGTCAAACTCTTGAGTTAACATAGAATTGTATGAGTATATAACTCCAGATCTCAAAATTGAGTTATGATGCTTACAAAATGGTTTTTATGTAAACTTGGGTAAAGTGACATAGACTTGCCTAAAATTGCGAGTTTGAGGGGTATTAGAACGAGTCTACAACATAATGGTTAATTTTCCTTTATATGCCTGAAAGACAGTAGTTCAATGTTTTTCAAAAAACTGAAAATGCAACTGTTGAAGGACAAGGCTCCGTAATGTACAAAACATTATCCTCAAAGTGGTAACACTCGACTCCAAATATGCATGTAGCATTCCTACATGAACGCTTCTTCTCCATTGCTCCCACTATAAACTAATTCATGAACCATAAAACATGAGCAAATTTTTTGTTGTATATGCTATGAATGTAACATGCCAATGAGGTGAATGAAGCCAGCTTTGATGAGCTAAAATCTAACTCTTCAAAGTTGAATCCAACTCCAACGAGAACTCAGTTCCACCCATCTTTCTCTTTTAAGACATTTTGGAGTCTGGACTTAGTGATTTGTCAATTTGTCCTTCGATTGTGAATTTGTTATGCTCTGTTTGTGTGCTTAATTGTGAACCTATCTTCTGATTTGTGAATTTTTCTATCGATTCTTGTTGTCTGGACTGGTCTGTAGATATATTATCTGCTGCGTTATACGATGTGTTGTTTGTACACTTTGTGAAAGATAGACTTTTTTTTTTAAATAAAAAAAGATAAACTTATTTTGTTTGTTTTCATGTACATTTGTAGATCTAATTTATCACAGCCTGCTGCAAGCAAAGGATCTTACTCACAGGTTGGGTTTTCTTATGAAGCAAATGGCAAAGAAGAATCCCAGATTTCAGATGACGATGACGAGGAAGATGAAGAAGAAGAGGATGATGAGGAATTTAACAGTGATGATAGCAATGATGAAGGAATGGAGATAATTGCAAAAGAATATGGGGTCAAAAGGTATGGTTGGCTTGTTTACATGGATAAGAAAGCCAAGGAGGAACAAAAAAGACAAAAGGAGATAATCAAAGGTGATCCTGCAATTGTAAGTGGAAATGTTCATATTAAGAATGGATACTATTTTGGCTGTTAGTAAACGTTTTGAATGATATGTTATAAATTTTATAGAAGAAACTCAGTCGCAAGGAAAGAAGGAAGGCTTCTCAGATTGAAAGGGAGAGAGAACGAGAAGCTACACGGATTTCTGGAACTCGTGTCCTACATCACGACCCCTACCGGTAGAAAATATTGATATTTTTCTGGATTGAGTGAAGAATATATGAAACTGTGCTCCCACTGACAAATGGATAGCGAGTTATTTTTGCTTACTAGTCTTAATGATGCACTCAATATATACATGCAGGGAATCAAGGCAAAGTCCTACTTACGAAGCTTATTCTCGTTCTAGAAGGTATACCATTAGGGTTCCTGCTTTAGGTCTCTGGAGGGTGTTATGTACACATTCATTTTCCATCTTACTCATCCATCTCGCGAAGGATTTTTTTTGTAATTTTATTGCCATTTTTAATTTACAGATCAAGATCCAGATCACGGTCCTATTCTCCATCCTATGCAAGGCGTTATTCACGGAGCAGTCATTCTGATGATATTCTCCGAGGCAAACCAAGGACTGCTAAAATAGAATACATAACTGAATTTGGGGGCTCTGGAGAAGCAGATGGACCCAGACGCGAAGGATTTTCTCCACCGCGATCTCCTACATCTCAAGTTGATGTGTTAAACCGGTCGGAGCACTGGACCTTTAATTCTTGCCAAGATAGATTGGACAGTCTTTTCTCTGTGCAGCATATCACCCATATTGTTGCCTGAGGCAATTTTTTTTGGTTTAGAATAGATCAGGACTAGGAGTTTCAGGGTAACTGCCAAGAGGAAGATGGAGGAGGCTTCCTATTTGAAGTTCATTGTTCCCTGAAATGAATTTTGCATAATTATCTGTAGTTGCATGGAAATATTACTAATATTTTTATCTGATACCTCTACTGTCTTGCAGGTCATCATCTGGTTGCATACTCGAGGCATTGCATGTCGATCCTGCATCTGGTGTATCTATTGATAAGAGCGCCAAAGTCTTGAAGCAATCCGTAAGGTATACCATCACCCCAAAAGTAGAGTTGTCAATTAAGCCGCAAAGTTCAAATCCCCTCTTAAAAAGCCTCCTACTAAGTCCTTTAACATTAGACCCTTATTGAGATAATTTTTTATGGCCCCAGCCGTCCCTTGATTTTATTATTTTTTATGGGCCTAAGTGAGGAGGGGGCTCATGGGCCTAATGTTTTGTCAATTGAGATTTTTTTCTTGAAAAACTTCTGAAATTTATTTTTTCTTGGAAAAATATCGAAAAAAAATTTCATAAAAAAAATCAAAATTTGTTTTCTTGGAATAACATCGAATTTTTTTTTTCTTGAAAAATTTTCTTAATTCTTTTTCACCCCAAAATCGATTTTTTTCTCAAAAGTATTGAAAAACATTTTAAATAATTTTTTATCGGAAAAAAATCGAAACTTTTTTCATAAAAAATTTTTGAGAAAAAAACTGAAATTTATTTCTCGGAAAAAATCAGAACTTGTCATAAAAATTTCAAAATGTTTTTGAAAAAAAATCGAAAAATTAAATTTGAAAAAGTAGGGCCATAGGTTACACTTAACCCACATAATTTGAGGGGATTTTTAGCTTTGGGACTTCCTTTATTGGGTTTTTTTAACTAAATTTTTTTTTGGCTCCTCCAACATGTGGGTCAGAGCCAATAATTAGTGGGCTTGTGAAATTGACACTTATATACCCAACAATGTATATTTGAATGTTTTTATTGTATGGTTTTTGTGGTACCTTCTGTTAGAAACCATAATTGAACTACATATTGTTTTGGAAAAATCTTCATTGAATTCTGAAATATGTATACAAGGTGTCTAAAAGTGATTCAGCAAATCCATACACATAAATACCCAGGGCCAAGCTCCTGCAAAGGAAGTGTTTTTGTTTCCACTAAACAATCAGCAAGTCCTCCAATGCGATGAGTCAAGGTTCCCGATAAATGGTCCCCTCTGCCAATGCTAGATAATAAGTGAAAACAACCTCAGAAAAATTAGCCAAAAATATAATACAACAGAATAATAACCTTTAAAAGGACAAACATAATTTACTAGCTGGCTGGCATTTCCGTAGCTGGTTTATTCGTCTACTCCATATTCTTATATTTGCTCATGTACACAATACACTCTCCAAATGTGGGGTTTAGTATTCTGAGTCAACGGTCTAACACCATACTCTGTTGACCCTTAAATTTTGCATCAATATCCATTCTATATTCATCCAACAGTTACTATTACTGCCAGACTTTCTTTTGTTATTACAAAGGGGCATTTATGTGAATATTTTTTATTTACTTATTTCTATGCTTGTTGCTATTCTCTTTTCCACAGCGCATCTTCAGGTTCAGCATTAGCAAAGTTAAAGGCAAGTGGTTCTGGAGGGCTCTTAAAACCTCAACAAGGGGAGAAGAAAGAAACTCCTCAAGAGAGACTCAAAAGGATCATGAACAAGCAACTAAATAAACAAAGTATGATTGTTGGAATATTTTTTTTCAACCGCAAAACAAATAAACTTCAACATTTTATGAAATCTATATCAGTTCCCGATATTTATATTTCTTACCATTTCCCTGTGCAGTTAAAAAAGATACTGCTGCAGAACTAGCTAAGAAAAGAGAACAAGAGCGACAGAGGCAGGAAAAACTTGCTGAGACTAGTCGATTGAGTAGGTATAGACATCGCAGCCGGAGCAGGAGTTACAGTCGTTCTCCACCAAGGTATTTAATCACACATCACACATGCTAAATGTTTTAGCAAACCTAATGTATTCATAAGATAAAGATCAGTAACCTTTGGTTTAATGGAGTGATTCATCATACTAAACTAGTCATTACAACCAAATTTGTCTCAAGTTGAGTAGGACATATATGCCTGGTCCTACCTGAGGAAATCCAATGTTTGTCTTTACCAATTTATATTAGATAACTAGGCAACGCATTGCCTCAGGTTGAGAGGGAATATGGTGATGTGATTCTTGTTAACCTTTAGGTGTGAATTGTTTATGCACTTGAAACTTCTCAACAGTGATTGGTTCAGAGTTCATAAAACTGTGCTATTTTATCAAATAGAGCCTTGCTTTGTTTTTCCCTCTGGTTAATTATTTTCTGAAACTGTATGATTAACTGCAGAAGACACAGACGTAGTAGAAGTCCAAGTAGAAGCAGGGGTTCAAGAAGATATTACTCCCGTTCTCGCTCTCGTTCACGGTCTCCTCGCACCAATTCTCGGTCCCCTTCTCGCAACCGTTCGCAGTCCCATTCACGCTCTCCTTATTCTCGATCTCCCAGGTAAAATTGTGTTGGTTTTCATTTCCTGTGCCTCAGGTTTGTGCCTCATCATATACTGATTCATAAAGTTGACATTTCAGGATTAGAAACCGTTCAAGGCACTGATGATGAAACGTTGTATGCTGGAAAGTTTATGTGCAATTTGTTTATATTGGTATATGGATTTTATTGCTCCCAAGTGGTTTAGAGGGAAACACGTGTGTTCGTGTTGAAGTTTCTGTAGGCAGTCTTTTTGATCATGTCACTTTAGCATTTGCTGTTGTATATTTAACATTTACGGATTGCGAGTAATTTGATGTCTCGAAATTCTGATATGGTACATGTTTGTCATGTATGAAAACATAAAATTTGTAACTTATGTTCCTTTAAGTGGTAGTCTTATTATTTTGCCTTTGAACAGGTGTTATATTTGTTTATAATGGATTAACTACATAATCTTCGTTAACAATGTGCCAGAAAAAACATTCCTAGGTGTAATTGTCCTTAGCAATCTAACAAAAGATCACCTGCATTAATACAAGTCTTTATTATATTATTGGTCACACGATAATTCTCACCCTAAGAAATTGATTGGGTCGTCAGAATGCTTTTTGGTACAAGTGTTTGAATATTTGTTAAAGTAACCAAGTTCTTAAAGAACAATAAAACTCTCGTGCCACTTGTGAGACAGGATGGATTTTGATGCTAAAGAAAATAAAATCTGATACTTCTAATTTCATTGATACTAGCACGGTGTAAAGATAACCAATCCGCTGAGCTCAAATAGTTAATTATTAATGAAACTAAATTTAGACCGAATCGTTTGAGTAGTATTCGATCTTGCTGAACTAATTACTAATAGTTAATTATTAATGAAACTTCAAATTACACAGACCCCTTTAATACATTTAAGCCAGCAAAAAAAAGTAATTACCAATACATATTAAGCCTTTTAAAATTATTACCTACCTAACTGTCCATTGCTGATAGTTTCATACCAGTATCACCAATAGTGGGTCATATTAACTCTGAAAATGAGTAATGGTGCATATTCTATATATCGGTTAGTTTTCAGAATATTTTTGTTTACAGTCTGATGGAATAATATTTGTAGTAGAGTCTTCGAAAAACTGAGTTGGATTAAAAAATGTTATTCACCAAAAAAATTGGGCAATTATTTTTTTTCGTCTCCCCCTTGTGGGCCATGGTAAGTTGATTGGTTTGATTTTGATTTAATAAACTATTGTGTGGGATTAGTTCTACGGTCGTAAAAATTGATTTTGAATTTTAACTAATTTTAATTAAAAGTGAATTTTTTTAGGTAAATGAAAAGTGAGTTAATATGTAAAGTAATTTTTATTCAGATATACTGACTTAAAAAATAAGTTGAACAATAAATTTTAGTTTAAAAATTATATTTGTATTTAAAATCATAAATCTTAACTTTTAAGTTAAAATTAATTTTAAAATTAAAATTAATTATACTCGACAAGATATCTAAACATGTTAAATGAATTTTACAATTTCTACTTCCTAAAAGTGAAAAAAAATGCTATATTGCTATATATCTATATCTGATGCAAACCAATTGCACATTAAATAAGTCATTGTCTGGATGTTCATAGCCGTCCAAATAAATTTTGACCAAATTACGTATGATATTTGATTATTAATTTGAATGAAATTGATTGCAAGTGAAAGAAAGGAAAGGAGTGAAAGTGAAGATTGCAGTAGGCCGAAAACAATGGAACCTGGGATTATAACGTCCAAAAACTATGAAGTTTTGTCCGATTCCACATTTAACCCTCTAATAGAATAGATAAAAAAAATATACAAAAAATACAGAATAGATAAAAAAGAAAATCAGAATAAACAACTTAGTTCAGTTATAAAATAATTTAGTCAAAAAAAAAAATATCAAAGAATTGATATTTTAACTATGTTTTAAATGTGCATAGGTTAATTTAATTAATAATTTATTTATTAATGATTTATATTATTCATTTTATTTTTTAAAGTAAGTTGTCCATCTTAGCCGAATCAAATTTCACATTAAAATACTCATTTAAGATGCATTTTCTTGTTTTTAATGTGTCTAAAAGCAAACGGGAAAAATATAAAACTCACTATAAAAAGAAACATGATTTAAAAATAACTTATAAAGATTAGACGTTTTTAATTTAAGTTGATTTTATAAAGATAAATTATACTTAATTTAAAATCTAAGTAATATTAGAATTTAAAATCTTATGAAAGTATTGTAAAGTTTTGAGGTTGACGACTAATATGCGGCTATGTTCTTGAGCCGTACCCGATGAACAACGTGATATCAAGAACTTTGCTGATTGGATTTTTTTCAATAGGGAATGGAGACGATTTTGCCGACGAGAATGGCGAGATACGTGTCAAAATTTCATATGATTTACTTATACATGACATAATTGATCCCTTACGTGCCCTTATAGATTTCACTTATCCTGAAATTATAAACAATATGCATGATGTTGCATTTTTTCAGGAACGAGAGATCCTTGCTCCAACTTTGAATGCTATTGAGCACGTTAACAATACCCTTTTGTCATTGATTCTAGGTGAAGAAAAGGAAAATTTGAGTTCAGATTCAATATGTAAATCTGATTCGAATGATCTACAAAGTCAATGGTTCACTGTTGAATTCCTCAACGATATTAAGTGCTCAGGCATTCCAAATCACAAGTTAACACTTAAAGTATGTTGTCCTGCAATGTTAATGAGGAATATTGATCAAGCGCTGCTGGGTTGTCTAACAGAACAAAAATTACAATCACTCACTTAGGCAATAATTTTTTAGGGGCATCTGTCATCACGGGAAAAACTACGAATGATAAATTCTAATTCCAAGAATGAATATGGTTCCGAGTGACCCGGGTTTACAATTTAATTTTATGAGGAGACAATTTCCGTTGACTCTTTGTTTTGCAATGACAATTATTAAGAGTCAAGGTGAATCACTTTCTCATGTTGGCATATATCGTCCTAAACCAGTTTTCACACATGGACACTTATATGTGACTGTATCTAGAGTCACATCCAGAAAAAATTTGAAGTTGCTTATTCTAAATGAACAAGCTCAAATATGTGACGAGATTGTTAATGTAGTTTATCATGAAGTTTTTCGTAATGTGTAATCAACTATACCAAACAACATAACTTTATTTATGACATCCATTTTAAATTATAATTTAAACACAATTTTTAGTTTTATTTTTATTATACATGATATTGTATGTTTTGTTTATATTGTAATATACAATTATTTATTTATTTATTTATTTATGATTTATCGTTTTAATTAATCGAATAATTTATCTCAGGTTTGGCAAGGACTACACATTAGTTTATTGTTAAGTTGGTGAAATCCATTGGCTATACAAAAAATTAAATTTAAATTGAATCTATTTTTGTCATTCCATTTTTGGTTCCAGCTACCACTATATATTGAAAAAATAAATAAATTAAATTCCACGTAAAATAAAGGCTTTAGAAAATTAAAAGTAAATTGAAGGTATTTTGGTTGTTTCTGTTAATTGAGAAACATTTAAGTTCCAAACAAAATAAAGATAAAATTTGACGAGAGATATATTCCATCTTACAAGCATATTTTATAAAGATGAATATGACTCAACAAAATAAATACATAATGTAGTTTATGACTCAACAATTGAGTTATGAATTTAATGAAAATTTGGATTTTGTTGAAGATGATAATTAATTTTATGGGTTTTGTTTGAAGATGATGATAAATTTCACGAGTTTAAGTAAATTGAAGGTATTTTTGTTGTAT
>JBBPBQ010020322.1:4397254-4423995 GCA_037974755.1 Cicer yamashitae | reverse complement strand
CATAATGTAGTTTATGACTCAACAATTGAGTTATGAATTTAATGAAAATTTGGATTTTGTTGAAGATGATAATTAATTTTATGGGTTTTGTTTGAAGATGATGATAAATTTCACGAGTTTATGTAAATTGAAGGTATTTTTGTTGTATCTGTTAATTGAGAAACATTTAAGTTCCAAACAAAATAAAGATAAAATTTGACGAGAGATATATTCCATCTTACAAGCATATTTTATAAAGATGAATATGACTCAACAAAATAAATACATAATGTAGTTTATGACTCAACAATTGAGTTATGAATTTAATGAAAATTTGGATTTTGTTGAAGATGATAATTAATTTTATGGGTTTTGTTTGAAGATGATGATAAATTTCACGAGTTTATGTAAAAAAAAAAATTGACTATATTGTTGACATTTTAAGATACAATAGATCAAATCGTTACTTAAAATTAAGTAAATGATCAATTAGAAAAAAAGATAAATAATTGAATTGTCGCATGAAATTAAGTTAAGAGACCACAATATGTATTTTGCCAAATAAAAATGATGCATATGCCCGCCTTAGATCCTTGTAGGTTTCCGTAGATGTCATGAATATGTTTTAAAATTTGTATTTTTATGTTAATAAACAAAAAAATTAATTTATGTAGAATTTATTCATTTTCTTTATTTTACAAATTTACTAACAGTATAAATACCTGTGTGAAAGAATATCATTACATTCGCATCCGTATCTATTAACCAACAAATATTTAAAACATTTGTTTATTTTGTCTATAAGTACTAATTTTACTGCTTGTTCTACCCGTTGCAAAATATTAGTGAGAGCACAATTTTTTTGTCACTCCTAAAGACGAGTTGAGATTTTAGACCCCTACTATACAAATTGATCGGTTCCATTAACCTCTTAACATAGAGGAGTGGTAACGAGGTGGGACTCATTTATTTTTTCTTTAGTTATTTATTTGTGTAATTTTTTTTATATTTACTCTCTGGATTTTAAAAATGGATGGATTCTAATTATCTAAAATTATGACAAAAGATAAATAAAATCAAAATATAGTTTCAACCAAATTTGAATTTGGATTATTCCGAACAATTCATTATTAATAGAAGTTCATTAATCACTTCTCAATTACTTGGTTGTGTAATGATCGGCTACTTATGTTAATTTTTAATTGAGGTTTTTTTAGTGTTATTTGTTTGCTATGGATGAGTTAATCCATCGGCTCGTGTCAACTCGTCAAGCAGCAACGAAGAAGGGAGTGGTCTTAACTTTCTAGTTTATAATTGACAATAACTATAAGGTAAATATTTCACGCAAGCTCCTTAACTCTAACACACAAACAACCCCTTTTGTGGCCTCAATTTGAAGCTGTCATTTTTTACCATTTAAAAAGACAAGTGGGAATGTTTCTACCTCTAAAAGATACTTATTTATATATGGAAATACCAATAATTTACCGAAAGCTATGTATGGGGTGTATAATTAGTTTGCAAATTGCTATAGCTATATGCTTCTTTTGGTGACCTTATATATAATAATATCTTTTGCATCTCTTTGAGCATTTCTTGAACCACAAGGGATTTTTCTAGTATCTTATAGGCCATCAAGCTCACGTCTAAAACTACACTTTATTCCTTCCTTTTTTCACACCGCACGCGTCTTCCCTATTGAAAGTCATCGATGCTCATATTCATATTCATTGATACCTTCCTATTATATCATAGCCTTTAACCTTCTTTTCTTACCTTCACTGGATTCCATCTCCACTTTACTTTGAGTGACAACATGCACTTAATATAAAACAATATCTTTCCTCTCACACGAGGGGTCAACAATCTTATTTAAAATTCAAATATAGTCTATAGTTACTAATTTATACTATGTTAAAGTTCAACAGCTAGCTAGCTGTATATGTAGCTTCAATTAATGTCCAATTAGGTAATATATAATCAATACCCTATCTCCAACTAGATAGCTAAGCTAATATTCTCTTTGGACAAGGAAAAAGTCTTATTTAAAAATGTTTCTTAGATACTCATTAAAAAAATATGGATTTATACCTATGTATCCACCCATCGATGAAATTGTCAAAATTAAATAATTAAACTATTAATAAATTTATTATAAATTTGTTTATGCTCTTGAAAATATTAATTTTACAAAATTTTGTAATTATTGTTTATATTTCTTCTTAGATGATTATCGTAGTTAATATTTTGAATTTACAATTTTTTTATTTATAAATAAGAGTTATGTTTTTGTGGTAGAAACTTTGAATAATTTTTTAAAGTAGTTTAAATCTTTAAAATTTATAAAACTTAATCATAAGAATGATTATATGAATCATATTTAAATATAATAATATTAATAATACTGATAATTTAATATATTTATTTATTTATTTATTTAACACATTTAGGTATCAATACCTAACAAATTTAAAAGGTAGTATGATGCTCACATTTTAAAATTCCCATTTGAAGAATTGTATCTTTATGCTTTTATTAATTAATTTATTTATTTTTTCGATCGCCCCACTAGTAATGATTAAGCCTTTTTCTGGGCTATATGTAACATATAGTTAAAGGCTGAAGAAAATAATCACAATATCCACTAAATATAATATCTCTAAAAGACTTTTAATTAACTGTAGCTTGACCCACTTGGTTAAAATAAACTAGGCTCATATATATATATATATATATATATATATAAGTGAAGCACATGGCGTGATATACCTTTTCTTGGACAGTTTAAATTAATGTATTTCTTATGTCCAGTTAATATATATATTGTCGAAGACATTGAAAGTAGGTAAAGGTTCTAACTCTTATAATATATTTTCTCTTACATTATAGGCATGCACTTACATATGATATCTCACCTATTAAATATCACATGCTTGTACTCTATTTTTTTTTTTTTTTTGTAGTAATACACATGCTTGTACTCTAAAGCTAAAGCTAATAAATATATTACGCTGCATTAGTATATGACCAATGCAAACTAAAATTTCCATGCTTTATCTGTTTTGAGAAAGAGAGTACTCTTAATCGGGGCATATCTCAATTATTTGTTGTGTTTCAAACCCTTTTGTTTCAAATATTATCTCACTTTTTCTTCTTTCTTAATATTAATGCACATTCAATCATTCTGGCGTCATTTTTCCTTTGGGCATATAAGAGACCCCTGCTTTGATACATTTGATTAAATAATTAAAACCTAAATTAGTCTTTATTCATGTATGGGAACAGAATATTGAGTATCAAAGATGATGACTTAAATTATGAAAAAATTGGAATATGCACGGCCAATATATTACATATACGTTCAATAAGATTTCAGTAGTTCAATGGTATATTTAAATTGCGACTATAAAATGGAGCAAAACCGAGAGTAACATAGATTGGAGATTGATATACATTTCCAAATATTAGACCAATTTGTACAGTTTTTTTAAAAATGATTATTATAGTATTTCATCTTTTTGTCTGTAACTTGTTTAAAAGAAATTATAAAAAAAAATTCATATAAAAATTAGTTTAAATAATTTATCATAAAATTTTATTTATTTACTATAACTTTTTTTTGTGAAAAATGAAATTTCTTTCACAAAATAATGAAAATATGAAACTATTTTGAGAAACTTCTTATAAAGATATTTTTTATTAAATTAAAATTTCTAATAACGAATATCTAAATTGTTCAATGTCAAAATTATTATTTGTTAATCTGAATAAATGCGTCTGAAATAATTTATATTATTTTTAGGTAAGTAATCATAAAAATTATTTTTAAAAATATAAAATTAAAATTTAATTTATTTTTAAAATTTATAGCAAACATGTCCATTAATTAAACTCGAAAATATTTTGGGCACCGCACTCCAACCAACCACATTACGTACACTCAACTACCAAACAGGGATAAGTTCTTCCATAAAAGATTTGAGACAAATTAATTTATGAGTTTTTTTTCATCATATATTAGAAAAATGTTTGTTTTAATTAAAAAAAGCCTCGTATTTTTTTTCCTGTCTTAACTAATTTCTTTCACTTTTTGATATGACACCTATCTAAGTTTGACTAGTGGGGGCTATATATTGATCTTAATCATCACTTTATTAATGTCCAATAAACGGTTGATACTGCTCCCTTAAAAAGAACAGTTAAGTACAAGCGTTATTTTTCTACTCCTTGATAAAAACTCAACCATATATAGTGGCATATGGCCTAAAACTAATGTTCACACTTGGGGCTACCATCATCAAAATGTTCACAACTGCCTGTATATATGCCACCATGTCCATGTGCATGCATCCAATGCTGCAAAGAGACGTTAAGAAAAATAACAAAAATATGCTATCAAAAAATGAAAAATAACAAAAGTATGCTATCAAAAAATGAAAAATAACAAAAGGAAAATATCAAGTGCGAAAAATAACAAAAGGAAAATATCAAAGTGCCGGCTTTCTTAGCATGTACTCCCCTCGAATGAAATATATAATTAGTAGACGTGGTAGAAATGTTGATGTATTTAGTTAAAAATTTAGTTTAAATATATACATTTTTTAACTAATATTTTTTTTGTTTATATTTTATTCGAAAGAGAATACGTGATTAAATAATTTTCTATCAATTTTCAAATCATTTTATAGGATTCCCTTGACTTTGGGTACTACTTGGACAAATCTATCCGTTACACGCAATTCAACATGAAGTTTGGTAAGGTGGGTAATAGTATATGATGTATAAAAGAAGGGTTAGATGTGTCTTTTATCTAGTTCTAAAATTAAATTGGATTAATTTTTAGAGTTGAATTTGTCACTTAATTCGATTGAACTCGATGAGATACATGTCTAATAAACAAGGCCGAGTTGATATATAGACACCTAATGATAATACATAAACACTTTAAACAAAATATTAATTTAGAACTAACTCATAGTTCGTATAATATGACATGACACATTTCATAGAGAAAAATGGACGAATCGTAAAAGACTTTATTAAGCAAATATATACTATTTATACAAACACTATCAAATGATAGGTGAAACTATTGCTTTCACAAATATTTGTTAAATATTGTAAGTGTTGTCTAAATATATCACTAACCGCACAACTAAATATTCACTTATCCTCTTTTAATAAAAAGGTCGGTGATCAAATAATATTTTGTAATATAATTTATTTCGTAATCGACTCTATATTGAAAATGTGAAGTTATGTCAGATTTGATTATAATTTTATATATATAATAAAATTAATAATAATAATAATAATAATAATAATAATAATAATAATAATAATAATATAAAATAACCTCTTATCAATAAAATAATTTGTGAAAAAAATGAATAACCTGAACTCATTTCCTCCTTCTACAATATCCTTGTCTTGCCCCTATGTTTTTTAAGATCAAATTCGTCTCAAACCTTATGAGACAAGTTGATGGATTGGCTCGAGTTTTGTACACCCTATATTGTAGTAACATCAAAGTTCAAATGATAAGCCTGCAATAAATGTTGATACTTGTACCAATAAATAACTTTGATTTCTCGCTCGCTTGTTTACTTTATCTCTTTATATAAAATAATTTATAAGTAAAAATATAGGTGACAAAAATGATCAAATGCAATTTTAAAATATAAATGACTAAAAAAGTGACAAAAATGGTTACATTAAAATTTAAAATGTTGAAATTCAATTTTAGTTTTCTATTTATCTTGATATATGATTTCAGTGCCTTTATTTTTTCATCCAAAAATATAATTCTTTAATTTTTAAAATCTTAGAAAATTTGCCAATACTAATTTTGTGACTGCTTTTTATTAATATATCAAGTTGAATAATAACCTGACAAATCACATGATGATGCGATAAAGCATATGTCTATTAAATTTTAAAATATAAAAATCTAAATGAAAAAATGTAAAATCCTAATTAAATTATGTTTCCCAGAAGATATATATTTTCAATCACTCACTTGACAAGTCATTACTCAACGCTATATACATCAATAAAATAAATTCAAAATTCAATAGTGAAGAATTTTGTTTTTTGGAATTTTAAAAATTGGGAACATATTTTTGGTAACTTGGCAACTCATTATTCAACACAAAACTTCAACAAAATAAAATTGAAAATCAGTGGTTTTAAATTTAAAAAATTAAAGTATTGTATTTTTAGATTTATAAATAAAATAAAAATTATTATTTTGAGAGAAAAAAACTATAATTAATAAAGGACAAGAACACGGTTAATGTTATTAAAAATAAATAAATATAAATTTATTTGTAAGTGTTCAATAAATTTTAAAATATTTTTTATTTTGGACTGAAGTAGCATCTTTTCTCCTAAATTTTATTGAGTAAAAAAAAAGAGGGAGGGAGTATGATCTTGGGGCTCATAAAATTTTCTTTTATTTTATAAGTGGTTTTTTTTTTCTTTTATTTTATAAGTGGTTTTTTTTTCCATTCAAGGGGCTTATTTATTAGCCTTTGGAAAGTTTAGAGATAAAAAAAAGTGTAGGCCCACGTGAGTGCACCAACCAATTCATGTATAGACGTGACCGCGTGATAGTTATGGATTATGGTTGAGTTTGAGGTTACCTAACCTCCAAATCCAAATATGTACTATTGATTGGGGTTGGGGGGAGAAACATCAAATTAATGGAGATGCATGCCAATACTCAAGAGGGTCAGTGATGCTAACTTCTCACTATTGCTTTTTTGTAGGTTGAGTTATGGAAAACGGTGACACATCTAGCAGCCAGCTCGTGAAGGTTACACTCATTAATTATGACTTTTCTTTGAGGAAATAAATTAAATAAAATCGATCGGTTTTAATTTAGAAAAGCTCATAATATTACATCACAGGCTTCGTTATTATTTATTTTTTTAATAACAAAAATTTAAGATGAAGATATGAGGGCCTCGTTAAAAAAAATAGTGAGAATCTTAAAATCTTAGAACTCACTGAATTAGTCAATGTGTAAAACTCTGAATTTCTTTGTAGTGACACAATTGTAATCTAATTGATGGAGGCTTTTATGGGATATTGGGTGAATGTTATGCCTCTAATCAGTTTGGAGCCTTGTCATGGGCGTGGAGTTTTTACATTAATGTGGTGTATTGACTCTTTTAAGTTTTAATCTAAACTTAGTATGCCTTATGCTTGGTTTTTAGATGCTACTTAATCTTGCCTCATAAATAAAGTTTGACCATACTAATACTAATTTTTATGATAAAATCAATTTTATTTATTAAAAGTACGGCTTTCAATATATTAAAAGCCTACATTATTAATTAGAAAACGAAATTAAAAATAATTTATAAAACAACATAGTTGTTTCAATTTACTAAAATATATTTTACTAAAGATTTACACATAAGACCTAAAACAGATAAGGTATAATAAACAAGACTTGAAGTCGGAACAGTATATACTCTTATTAATAGTAATTAGTAGAATAATTAAATAAATATATACAATTATATTAATGGAATAAAAAATAATTAATGTTTCATAAATAATTTAAAATAATAAACAAATATAAGACAAATAGATATTTTAAATATAGCTTTTTCTTCGTATATTCTGAGCAAATGACGGAAGAAATAGTACTAAAAATTGCAAGAAAGAAATGAACCAAAAAGAGAAAATAGGAGAGATTAACGTTAGAGTACTACAACAACAATGTGTCATTATGATTGTGTGCTTAGCTTATAGACCCCCCCACCAAACAAATGCATGATTATTTGTGGGCCAAAGATTGGTCACGCATACTACTAATAATAACAATAATATTTTTTTTAGTGATTATAATAGTTAATACTAATCTGGAATCATCGGTTAACCAAGATAAAGCAACAAGCTTATAGTACCAAAAAACACTATCAAATCTCTACGTGGTCACTTGCAAAAACAAAGCACAAGTTAACCGAGCATGGATATAATAGAATAGAATCCTAACATGTGCCATTGCATTTTTTTAAAGTTTATTAACAAATGTTATTAGTACACTTAAGTAAGACCTTATAATAAAATACTAATAAAAAGTAAAATAGAGGATTATGTGATTACTTTAAACAAAACAAAATTGTACCGCATGGGAAGCTTTTCTGTAGCAAAAAATATCTATCTTCTCATTACCGTTGATAAAAGGACAAATCTCCCAAACAAAAAACACTCACAAATTCACAATTGTTAATTTCTTAATCGAGCCGTTGCTCAACAGCTGTTGCCTGTTGATCATAATATCATGCCATCATGCTTTGCAATTTACACTACTTTCTGATCAAGTGCTTATTTTTCACATATGATTTTTCAGTTTTACCCTTTCTTTCTTTCTTTCTTATCACATTCATCATCACTTTATAGAGTTAAAGGGGCATGCAGTCATTCAGCAAAAATAAAAAATAAAGGGGCATGCAGCATTTCACTCACAACTAATAATGTCTAAATAATATCTAAGTATTTATCACTTCATACAAATAATTTCGAAATATATCTAAAAAACTATGAAGTTTTGATACATTAAAATTAGAAATTTATTTGTAAAAGAATCACAAAATTAACTATTTCAATTTTTAATATAAAATATTAATTATAATCTTCGTTTCACAATTATTAATTTATTTTTGACAATTTCACATCTATTAAAACAAATATATAAAAAAGAGAGAAATATATTTTTAATAAATTATTGGTATATTCACTATTATTTTTATTATTGTAAAATGAAAGATTGTAAATTAAGAGTTCGTAACAGATAATTTTATCAGATTAAAAAAAGTAGATAAATAAAAGAAATATAATAGTGATTTTACTAAATTGTCTTATTAGTCATTGGTGTATTATGTTTATCATCAATGCAAAATATAAAATAATAATTTGAGAGTGATGTATATAATATTAATCAAATAATACAATTGAAAAACAAATGAATTAAAATTACATTAGAATAGATATATTGTTATTAATTATACTTTTTTAATTGTACTGTCTAAATAGTTTATACTTCACTAAAGTGTTATTTAAGGCCTTATGATTTTAGCGAAATATAAATAATTTATCCCATAGTCATTCTAAAAGTTCACTTACAGGGTACCAATAGAGACATTGACAAAATACATATTGAAAGGAATATTATGAATTCAAGATAGATTAAATTAAATAATGAGAAAAAATAAATTTGAAAATCTCAATTGACTAGGAGTTGAAGCCAAATAAATTGTGAAAATGATAATAAGAACTAAATGTTATGAAAGTTGAGGGACTCAGAAAAAAAATAAAGTTATGTTACTCATTACACAAAATATAAACACCAAGCCTTATGTTCAATAAGGTTTAGCTAAAACTTAACATAAAATATATATATATATATATAATTGAGTGGTTATATTTAGATAAATATAATTTCTCATTTATTTAATATTTTATTTTATTTTTATCTCTATTTTTTATCACATAACAAATATTTTATTATATCGTTATCTATTTCTTTCTCTTTTAAAATATAAATTTAATAAATAAGTGTTCAAATATTATTTTTTCGTGGGAGATCATAGAAGTATAAGAAGAAACGAACATGAATCATCTTTTGTTGTCCGATTTACCATTTTGGACAAATGCATTTTATTTACTTTATAATGTGAAGACAAGCGGCAATGAGGAAAGTGAAAATAAAAGAAGAAAAATAATTGGTAAATGTGACATGAAGTTTGAGAGAAAAAGATAAATAGAATTAACGTGATAGAGATAAAATGATAGATGAAATAAATGTATAAAATATTAGAAGGTATTAATATAATTGTTGAAGAAGAATGAGCAAGAAGGTGTGGGGTCCATTATATTTGGTTCTATAAATGAAGAAGGTTGTGTACAAACCCAAAGTCTCTCTGTCTCTGTCTCTAGAAGTGGAAAACGCAGTTAACCACTTATCTCTCCTTCATGATACAGCCAAAACAAAACACAAACTAGCACTTCCTCAAATTACAACACAATGGTTGACGTCGACCGAAGAATGACCGGCTTAAACCCGGCTCACATAGCCGGTCTACGCCGTTTATCAGCCCGAGCCGCTTCATCTTCTTCTTCTTCCTCTGAACGCAATGGTTTACTTTCATTTTCTTCAGTGGTTGATAAAGTCATAACTCAGCTTCATAACTCAGGCGTAGAAGTTCAACCTGGCCTCTCCGACGCTGAGTTCGCACGTGCAGAGGCAGAGTTCGGTTTCGTTTTCCCGCCGGACCTCCGAGCAATTCTCGCCGCCGGCGTTCCTGTTGGTGCTGGTTTTCCTGACTGGCGATCAAGCGGCGCTCGCCTCCGTCTCCGCGCTTCACTTGACCTTCCGATCGCGGCGATTTCCTTTCAGATCGCAAGGAACGCTTTCTGGTCAAAATCTTGGGGGTTAAGACCCTCCGAACCGGAAAAAGCACTGCGAGTTGCCAGAAATGCTTTGAAGAAAGCTCCGTTACTGATTCCAATCTTCAACCATTGCTATATTCCTTCTTATCCTTCGCTCGCCGGAAACCCTATTTTCTACGTCGACGAGAATAGAATCTTCTGTTGTGGCTTCGATCTCGCCGATTTCTTCCAACGCGAAGCTCTCTTTCGAAGCTCCGAATCGGATCCGAAGATTCTCATGAAACAGAGATCCGTTAGCGAGAAATCCGCGGGTTCCTCAACGGTTTTCTCTCGGAGGAGTCTCGATAATGGAGGAAGGACGCCTAGGTGGGTGGAATTTTGGACAGAAGCCGCCACGGATCGCCGCCGGAGAAACTCTCTGTCGTCCGTTTCGTCTTCACCGGAGAGGTTTTTTGAAATGCGACGGTCTGAAATTCCGGATTGGGTGGATGAATACATAGGGAAAATCGGTTCGGTGTTGAGAGCGGGTGGGTGGAGCGAACCGGATATAACCGAAATGGTTCAAGTTTCGGCCTCTGGTTTTTTTGAAGGGGATTTGGTTGTGTTGGATAATCAAGCGTTGTTGGATGCTTTGCTTTTGAAAGCGGATAGGTTTTCGGATTCGCTCCGAAAAGCTGGCTGGAGCTCCGAAGAGGTATCCGAAGCTTTGGGATTCGATTTTCGACCGGAGAAGGAAAGGAAACCGGTTAAGAAGCTATCGCCGGAACTCGTGGAAAGAATCGAGAAACTGGCTCAGTCGGTTTCCCGGTCATGATATAATTATACTTGGAATTGGGATGGAATGAACATTTTTCCTTTTTTTACTTTTTGTTTTTCTTCCTTCCAATTTTAATTTTTAAGATATCAGATTTTGGTTCTCACTCTTTTGGGATACGACGAGGAATTGGGAAAACGCCATGTACTAGGAAACAAAGTGCACAAAATAGTTTAATTTTACATGTTTATGATAATCTTTGCCTTTATATATACTACAAAATTATACTAGTAAGTTGGTAATAAATTATCAACGGTTGAATATTGCTGTCTTTTATTGCTCAGTGCTGCTCTTGATGTTACTACTATTATAGTGTTATTTGAACCTTACCTATTATTGATACTTTTGTGATTTTCTATTCTATACTTGATTCATTTTAGTCTATGATGAATTGATTGAGCTGGCTATGCTCTAGAGTACCTTCCAAGTAACAAGGGGCACGTGTGTATCTGCACACATTCAGAACCTGCGTCTGGTTTAGGACAGCACAGCTTATATAAATATATAGCATCCAAATTATCCAATGGCAGGCTTGAGTTTGGAATTGCAGTGATTTATCAATTATTACATTGTAATACAGTTTTTATTATGAAAACTATAAACTCCAATTTGTAGTTTTAACTTCATCGTGGTTTTGCTACCGCTTGGTGGAAAAGAATGTGAAAAGAAATAGCGCATGAATGTGTGAATGAAAAAACAGAGGAAGGAGCAGAGTGTGTGTGTGTGTGTGTGGGTGATAGATAGTGGAAAGGTCTCAGATCTTTTCAGTATAATTTTAAATTTCAAAGGCATATGATAGAGATATGTGATTGTTAATTTATCCCTTTTTCTGAAGCTCAATTTCATTGGAATTTGGAAAAGGAAATGCATGTAATGCGTGTATGGGTTTGCAGGCAGATAAAACTGACACAAAAATAATATTGTAATAATAGACAAATTATCGAGGCACATTGTAGTTGGAATGGAAATTAATTTTGTAAATGACAGTTGCATATGAAATGTTTTATATTTATACTTTATAAATTAATTATACAAATCTTATTTGTAGTCAAACTGTGTGATGCCAGTGTTTATGAATAGAGCAAGGAGAGGTATTTGTGTGCTTGACAGTATTTTGAAATATTAGTCTATATATCTTGATTATTGGAAAATGAATTTTAGTAGTATTCTGCCCATTTATTATATGTACAAAGGAAGGGATGAATATAAAATTTCAATATGACGGCATTACATGAAATTTGTAGGTAAAAAAAATAATCAATCTAAAGGAGAAAAGTATAAGTTTTTTATATGATCATGGGTTATGCATGCCCAATACAGATTTGGATGAATGAGAAAACTAGAAAAGAGTAGGCATTAAGCATAGAGGCATGACGAGGTTTTTCATGAGTCGGGTTTGGTCCGTTTTCAACCAATCTGACACTCGATTTTATTAAAAATATTAAAAGATTAAATGAATTATATTTATAAAGATATTTTAAACAGAAAATGTGTTAAGAATATAAAATAAAAAGATTTATAAACACAATATCTTCTCTCACAAAAAAATAGCCTCAATACAATTAGTTTAATTAAGAAAAATTAGTTGAGTTTGATTAAAAAAAAATCCATATTTTTCTTCTTCTAAAAAACCCGAATTGTTCTAACCCAGTGACGAGTTAGTAGATTTGGGTGGGATCTAGATTTAGTGACGGAGCAACTAGTGGTGTCTAGCGACGCCATGGCCCAAAAGATTTTCAAGTATTATTTTTATATTATGATAATAAATTAATATTTCTTAAGGTCTTAAATATAAAGAAAATTAGATTAATACAAAAATTAATTAATGTATACAGTTCAAAATTTAGAGTTAAATGACTCAACTTTATTATATATTTAGGAGCAAGGAGAGTATACTTGAAATTCATTACATTGACTTTAACATATAAAATAAAGCAGATTGTGCCAATTCTTCTGTATTTTATTTGTTCACAATTTATTCTACATTTTTAAATTATTTGGTGTAATTTTTTATTTAATCATCTTCATTTATTACATATATCAATTTCTAAGCATCTTTAGATATTTATCCTTTTTGAATTAATACATTTTCTTCACCGTTATTGCACTAAGAAATCCATCTACAATATTTCTTTCTAAATTTAATTGAAAGATTATTTTTTAAATTTGAAAGATAGGTAAAAAAAAATAATCTACTCTCTAATGTTACTTATAAATTTTCAAATTGCTTGAACAAAATATTTTAACTGAAAAATTTATTTTCTTCTTTAATACTTGGTGCCCAATGTTTGATTGAGTCCCGTGAACAGAAGAAGGGCAAATATGGAATCGAAGTCGGTGAGTACGGAGGAAAGATGGAGCACGTGGTTGGGCCCAACGGCAATGGTTCCGTACGACGAAGGGTCATTGAATTAGAGGGTTTTCATGTTACCACTCTTGGTTTTGTTGTTTACATGTTAACTTCTTCCCACCTTCTTCCCTTCAGCTTTGAACATTACTTGTCTATCTTGTTGGGAAATACAAAATAAAATTGATATTTTGTATGTTTTTGATCAGTGCTTTGTCTTTGCTTGTTTTGTAAACATTTGTGGGAGCATCTCATCTACACTATAGTGCATATCTTCTTGTGAACCAAAGGGAGCGTCAGTTTGGTAGTTGGTACGGGAAACGTAGGATGCATTTTTATTTTATTTTATTTGCACTTTATTTTTTTAGGATTTTATTTGGACTTTTTTATTTGCGATTGTAGACTATATACACTATCAAAATTAATATTTTAAATCGACAGTTAATCACATCCTACTAAGACGTACGATAATAACTGTAAAAAGAAGTTATGCAATAGTTGACAATTTGTATTGGTTGATAGCGTAAAATAAATTTTTTGTACTTTAATCACGTATTATTTTTGAAAGAAACATTTGATTTGTGTTTATTAGTTACTAATTACAAATTCAAATTCAGCAATGATATATAGTACGATAAATTCTTTCATCAATAAAGAAAAGTTAAAATGTTAAGTTGAAAAAACTAATTATACATTGAGTTAGTGAATTGAATTAGTCAAATTAATTAAACAATAACACATATAATTATTTGTTTTTAGCTAATGTTTTTCATTGTAACACTAAATATTTTCCATTCAAATTATATATGGATTTTAATGGTCCCTCTACTTTAAAGTGATAAAATTCATTTTAATCCTTAAAAAACTGTGAGAATGAAGAAAGACTCATTTTGATTAAAATGTTTAATAAAATTAATCCTACACATAATTGCAATTACTCGAAATAAAGTTTTATTTTACGAGAAACACCACAATTCATTAGATTGAATAAAAAGTACAAATATAGTGATACATAATGCTTTGGGAGACTTCCTAACCACATTTTAAAAAATAAACCAATACCTAAATTTTACAAGACTTGGACATCAATACACATTGAGAAAATTGAAACCAATAGGACAATATCATACCAATCACTAAATCTTAACAATCAAATCAATTTATTTCACATATGATAATTGAGCTGAAGAACCACAATTTTTAAATCTATTCAGTTACAAATAATTTATTTTAACTTTTGAAAGCACACATCGACTATATGAATTATCAAAATTGGTAGGATCTATTTTGTATCAACATGTCACAATTTGGTGAAGTGATGTCATATTACACCGTCCCAAAATATAAATAATAATAAATAAAAAATGTCTTATCTAATACAAATATCAACTTGTGGTTGACTTGAGTGATAAAGAATTCAAATGTTTTAAGGAGATAATAAGGGATTCAACAATGATTTTTGTCTACAAAGAAATTTTGATTAGGAGAAAAAAAACTACCTTATATATTGAACATATTCTTTAACCGAGATTAACCACTATTACACGTTACACGAAAACAACAAAATATCTACGACATTAATATAATTATTATAATAAAAAAGGAAATCTCTTTCTAATAAGTACTTGATAAGCAATAAAAAGAATTAATAACTTCAAAATATATAATTTTGAAATTTCTTTCTTTCTAAACTTGAGACACTTATTGACATTTCTTTTACTATATATAAAAAAAAATCAATAAATGCATCTACGAAGATTGTGGAAAAAATGCATTCAGCAACGGTGAGTGCTGTGTGCATATGCATTAATGGATTATTTCCTGGTAAACTAATCCTGATTCATGTGACATTTGTAACAATCACCGCCAAAGATTCATGAACTTTTTCTTCCCTCCACGTGCCTCCGTAATGGCTGTGTTATTCAAGTGGGAAAATGGCCCTCATTAATTTGCATGAGCATGACACCTTCTCTTCCGCCGTTTATGTGTCTCACCCAATCACTTGAAATTCAGACAACCCTTCTCACTCTTTCGGTCCTATGTGGGATCCACCTTCAATTGTTATTTCAAATTCAAATACAATTATTAAGGAGGGATGTGATGGAGATGGCTATGGACGGTGCTTGCTAGTGGACTTCATATCAAACTTAATTTATCAAATACTGGTGTAACTACAATTCCATCATTATATGCAGTAATGCCCTAAAATTTTAATATGACAGTTCAAATTATAAATTACAAAAAAAGTAAAATTTATCTCCAAATTTAGACATTTTGATTTACATTATTGTAGAATTTAACTCTTTTAAAATTACAAATTTATCATAATAATTTAATTTATATACAATTTTAATATAAATAACTTTTCTACTATTAATCAATTACAATAATTAAATTATTAATAATTTAATTTTTATTATAATTATTTATAAAATTATTCATATAATTTCTTATCATATATCAATTGTATGTAATTTTTTACACGTGATGGTATATACAAATTAAATTTTTATTACACTAACAATCTCCACTCACGAGTGTCCTGCAAATAATCCAAATCCTAATTTATCTTGTCTGAGGGAGGATGAGATAATGGTGCCCATTTCCATCCCTTATTTGATATCAATGGTTTAGCTTTTGATCCCTCAACCGCTCCTACTACACGTTTTTGTTCATCCAAAAGGAGACAAACCACTTTATACAATTTGAAATGTGACAATTAAGGGATGCTGACTATACTTCAACATTGTCCTTTGTTGTATATGGTTACTGTCTATCTCTTAGACTAGACTAGTTTGAATTATTATGATTAAAACATTGTAGGACCAACTTTGGTTCATGCTTCCATAAGTTCCATTGTCCTCCTAGCTCCTAATTTGCCTTTCGGGTTAGGTCTCTGGAACAATTCTTGTGTAGATATACACATTTGAACATAAAAAGGAACATGTAATTTTTTTTATATTAAATATATGTAATTTTATTTGTTGGTTTTTCCTATTTTTCCCTTTTTTATGTGTTTATTCAAGTAATGTGTTCAAATGCATGTCCGCTCAAGAATTATTAGAAGCTGTGTGCTTATCACTCTCATTATGCTATATTTTTTTCTACAATGTCAACACAAAAATACATAGATGATCAGTGACTTTTTTTGGGATGAATAAATCATTCAGTAATTATTATTATTATTATTATTATTATTATTATTATTATTATTATTATTATTATATAAATGTGTACTAGTACTTTTGATAGGTAACCATTGAGGAGCCTCTTCAATTTTTTTTAATAGAGTTTTTCTATTGGATTTGGAGGTATTTATATTCAAGATGCACACTAAATATAGATTTTCTTATAGCAGAAATTCAAATTCAAATTCATTATATTATAGAAGTATAATCGCTTCTATTAGACCAAACTCCGTGGCCTCTTCAATTTAATACTATCTCCTTATTAAAATGATCGTTATTTTAAATGGTTTAATATGTTTTAAATTGTTTTACAAAAATAGAAGAAAATATTGATTATTTTTTGTATTACACTAAATATTTATTTTTAAATTATGAGAATGAGATAAGAACACTGTTCAACTGATTGTAATGCACTAAAAACCTCAAGGAAAAGTATGTTTTTTTTTACTCAAATGGAAAAATATGTTGGAAATATGTGATTTTTTTTTCCCTTTCTGCTCAACATAGCATTAAATTTGAGAAACTTATTTTTTCATCTTCAAGTCTACTTAAAAATCCCCAAATTCTATCTGAATTGACTATTTCAAAGATGTATTCTATACATCTAAATTTGTGTATTTGAAAATATTAAAAGTGAGAGAAGAAACACCTTTAAATTTGTATGGAAAAGAAACATTATTGTTTGAAAGAAGGTGTGCCACAGCCCAGGCCCACCCGGAAAAACTTCGGCCATTTAGCTGAATAATCTTGGTGTTCCCAAAGGTCCAAAGTTATGCCACAAAAGGAAAATGAAATTCTTTAAAAAAAAAAAACTAAACTCAACATTTTCTTGATGATTATGAAGGCAGGATCAAGATTTTTTAAATAGCCGTTTGCGGCCACGTTAAGGATTTCAGCTATATGAATTGTGATCATTGTTGTACAAATTTTATTAAAATTATTTGTATATGCATAACTCTATTTCCCTGTATGGTGGAACCTTTTTTAGCCTTTTATTTCATGCGTTTACCGAGATTACAAGTATGATTCATACTCAAAGAGTGGCATTAGGTTACAACATACTCTTCAAGTAAATAGGCATAGATCCAATACATGTGACAAAGAGCTAAAAGACATGGATTTGATTATCTTTTCTTGTATTAATATAAGTATGAGTATATTATTTCATTCTAATTAAGAATCACTATAAAAAATCGTGTTATATGTGCAGATCCTAAAATGATTGACATCATTGTATAATAAATACTCTGCACTAAAACAATGCAGATGTTGGATGACTCTATGGATCCAATTTTTTAGCTGTACAAATTTTCTGTAACTAACTAGACAGATTGTAACTAAAAACAAAATCATAATAATGCTTTATACTTGTAAAATCTCTGTCCCTTCCTTTTTAGACACTCTTGGAGCCGATCTTGTCACCTTTACACGATACGAAACCTGCAAATAACTTCCATGCTTAGAAGATCTATATCAGGAAGGAAGACTATAAAGATTCGGATTGCATGCAGTTATGAAGTTGACACATTTGTGGTTGTGCATTAAGATCGAACGGTCCAAATTTCAAACTCGTATATCAGAGGCAAATAAATGTCAATATGTATGTATAACAAAACTACATTTGAGGACTTATGAAGGAATCATCTATCACCTGATTAGAACCAAACTCAATCACATCAGAAGGACGAACACGCGCAGGATAATTTGGAGGTACCCTGTATCGTCTTCCTTCATTGCTGAAAATATGATGAGAAACAAATTACATATAAATTTTCAAAATTTGTAACCTTCAATAAAAACATAGTTAGTGTACTGAAATTTGTTTTACTTACTCAGTGATCCATGTGCCATGTTGACTCCTCATATCAGTCAAGAAAAATGCATCATCCTTGTAGTTAATTCGAGCATGCAATTGAGAAACCTTCAAAAGAGAAAATTTGTTTCATGATCTTCAAGATCATATTTATTGGAACCATGTTAAATATTAAGCTCATGAAAAATTGTGTTACCTGCGGTACAGGTATTGTGATTAAACTGCCTGGATAATCTTCTTGCTGCTGCATGCTCCTGCAATTGGAGCAACATATCAGAAATTGGGTTGTAAGTGTGTGATTGATTTCATAGTAAGGTGAGACAAGAATTTTCAGACAAGTAAAATTGATTTTGACATGTTTGAGTGATGCTGATTGAAATTGTTTGTCTCAGGAATTGATTCTAACTTGAAATTAAAATTTGTAACTGTTGACTCAAAACATGAGTTTTACACTCAATTTAATGTTCACTCACTTTTATGTAAAATTTTAAATGTGTCTAAAGTCTAAACATAAATCATTTTACATTTAACTAACTTTAAATTGAAATAATTTTACAAAATCAATTTTTGTCACAGCAGAATCAAACACACACTAAATAGTTGCGGCTGAAGGCGTACCCGATTATGCAGGGATTTGCTGCATCTCGACTCAAACATATAGGTTTCAGAAAGCCGGCTTCATCTCCACATGGTAATAAATTCCATCTATAATTCAAACAAAAAGGAAATGACAGAACAGTTATGTGATCTATATATGTGGCAGACATACTCTATAATTATATACTCTATATGGTAGCTATAGACATACTCTCCATTAATAGTACGCTCAAGTGCATCATCATCTTCAAACCATCTATGTAACTGGTCACTTGCCTTCATAAATAATAAAACTTCTATTAGCATCTACATCACAACAACAAAGTCTAATAGACATAAACAATAAAAGACCAACTACCATTTTTCTCTAAGTAACAAAGTGTACAGAGTAAATCAATCTAACATACTTTGTCTGAGAGCCTGCAACATATTGGTCTGCCTTCAAGTTTGGAGCTGCAAAAGTAGCATTTTTTTCATACTTTCAAAGAATAGAAAGTTGTGACAATTTATGTATAATATTTAAAAATCCATTGAATCATATCACTAACACATGCATGATGAAAAGTTATAAATCAAAGAAATGTGTCACTACCTATTGCCACCTAAAACCCAATTCAACATCAAAGGCATAACTTTGTCAATTATAAACATTCCTCCAACTCTCCCAGGATGTGGTATTCTAAACTTGGTCAAAAACTGCAATGTAAAGGAACCATGAATTTGTCACCTTCACTTTATTATTATTCATCATCTAATCATTAGAACATAGGTTCCTACCTCTAAGGGTCCAAGACCAACACCTAGATATGCCTTGTAGGTGGAAGCCATCAAAGCTGCCATTCTAGCCATTCCATGAATGATGGCAACTCTTAATCTTCTTTCCCTCTCGTAGCTGAAACCAACAATGAAAAGAGTAACTATGATTCACCAAAGAGATTTGTAATCAAATCAACCAATTTGAAAATGATGTAAGATTAACCACAGGACCATAAATGTTGGAATTAAGTTAGTCCTCCAACTGTTCTCTGAACTATCACTCTCTCTTCTATTTTGAAAGCAACTGAGAAATTAACTTGATGAATCGAGAATAATTTAAGGACTATTTATAATATTTTTTAACTACAGTGACCAAATAGGAAAGAAAGTGATAATTTAGACATCAAATTGAAGGTTTACTCTTTTTTTTTTTTTTTACAACAAACCATTGCCAAATAAATCAAGTCATTAAGATACTCAAGAATCAGAAGAATATTTGTAGGAAGAGTTACCTCTTAAGGGAAGAATCAATGTCAATTGAAGAGGCTGATTTTGTACTTTGTTGCCATGCATTGTCCAACTCCCAAGCAAGTTGATATCCATCCTGTAATAATAATGATAAAAAGTAAGCTACTTAGAAAGGTTCTTTACCACATTATCTGAGCTTTCCATAGAAATTTGTCTTTGTTGATGTCTTTCCATAGAGAGCTTATTGAAATCA
Organism: Cicer yamashitae; assembly: GCA_037974755.1. NCBI lineage: Eukaryota > Viridiplantae > Streptophyta > Magnoliopsida > Fabales > Fabaceae > Cicer > Cicer yamashitae. The sequence continues at coordinate 4,403,376 of JBBPBQ010020322.1, read as the reverse complement.
CGTGAAAACATCTTATGGATACGTCATACATAACTCATACATTGTTTTCATAAATTCTCTTAAACACCTTGTCAAGTGGTTATGTCAATAAATAAGTCCAAATAAGTTATTTCACGATCAAATTAATATATTTATATATGTGTGTATATATATATACCTCAATGGCCATGCATCCTCCTTGGCCCATATTTGGCTGCATGGCATGGACAGAATCACCAAGCAAAGTGACACGACCCTTTCCCCATGTTAGTGTCGGCGTCCTATCATATATATCTCGCCGCAAAATTGCCACTTCTTCAGTGGCAACTATCAAATCTATTGCGTTATCACACCAACCCTCAAATATCTTCAGCAACCTTTCCTTTTTCCCTGCCATGAGGAGAGAATTAAGAAGTTAGACATTATAAGATTTAATCTTTGTGCTAGGCAATCATAAAAAAAACATATATTAAATCAGCACAAGTTCCACCGTACTATAAAAAATAAGAGTATGTTGGTGTCCTTAAGGCTGATCTTGAGATGGCTAAAGTGTTTGTTATGTTCTCTTTCATCGTGCTTTAATCTGTTAATTAAAAACACTATCTATGTCTTTGATTATAAATGGCACAAAAATAATATTATCTTCAAAGGGTATCCTATCCTCTGATAGATGTCACATTTAGTTTAGGAGCACATACCGTTGGGGGCATCAAAACCTCCAGCAGGTTCTTGATGAAATGCATACCATTGCATCTTTCCAGCACCAACATCTGAAGATACAAAGTATTGTTTGTGTCCTAAGAATACTCGGTACCTTTAATCAGAGAAGTTCAAGTGAGCTTCTCAACATGATATCAAAAAATAAAGGGCAACAAGTATAGTTGAAATTGGCATTTAAGCCAGAGAAATGGCCAACTTACCCAACAGATTCAATGTCAGGTGGCACAAAATCTGCAATACCAGTATAACAAGTATAGCCAGAGTATGTAGCTTCTGTTTCCCCAAATAACTTTGTCCTCACCTGTTCAAAAAGTAAGTAATATGTTAAGATACTGTCTTTATGAACTCTAAATTGCTAAACAAAAAACTCAAAATAAAAGGAAACACAAAATTAACAAGACCTTGGACCAAATTCCATCTGCTCCAACCAAGAGATCACCATCAAATTTCTGACCATTCTCCAGCACCACTGTTACCTATAATTGAGGAATGTGGGATGACACAAGTGATAAACCAAATAACGTCTAATTATATTAGTCTTCTTAAAGTTTCAAAAATACCTATGTTAGCATTGTGAGGAGAATCTTCAACATACCTTAGTTCCATGATCAACAAAATCGACAACATTACTGGCATTCATTATGACATCTTCCCCTACTGCACGAGCAAGAATATCTTGTAAAGCCATTCGACTAATAACTCTAGTGACTGGAAGCCCGCGTTCTGCTGCAGGAGTGAATGTGTCAAATTTAATGTACCTGATAACCAAACTAAATATCAATTCACAGTAGTACATGCTAAAATTTCATACAATAAATCTCAGAATTGAACACAGGGATTGCTTTATCTGGCTACAGAAGTATCATGTTTCAAAGTTTATGTTTTATCTTTTGCCACAAAAATCTCAGTAAAATAAAGGGAACTTCATGCTTTTCAAACAGGTATAATATGTTTTCTAAACTAGCTGAAAAATAGGTACACTACAGTTCTGATGAACACAGAAGTAAGTTGAATCTAATTTGTATTAGTAACCATTAATCATAAACTAAACCGATTGGTATCTCATGCCAAGAGAGAATCATTAGTATGACAGAAGATTTAACTTACCAAGACCCAGAAACTCCATCCACAAGGCCATTGATTCTATCACCTGTGATGCAACCAACTCTCATAACTTCTTCAGCAACCTTCAAATCTATAGCTTCTAAAGCAGCCAAAGCATTGCTTTGTATCTGAATTGGACCTCTATATTGCCCCTCCCCTCTTATAGCACTCAAATCCTTCTCAAACACCAATACGTCAAACCCTTTCCTCTTTGCAGCCAAAGCAAAAACCAACCCACCAATTCCTCCACCAGCTACAAGTACCCTAAGCTGCTTCTTCTTCTGATGAGTTTGATCCACACCAATTTCAGCTACAGTATGTGTTGACTTTGTAGCAAAAGATGGTTCTTCAAGCAGTACTGTTGCTTTTACTGGCATCAGTTTCTTCCTCTGCTTGGTTGTTCTGCTTCCATAGCTCACAAAAGGTGAAATATCAGTTGAAAACTCTTTATAAATCGGAATTGAGAAAGCTGGCATTGAGGGATTGAGAGAGTTGTAAGACAAGGTAGAAGGCATTTTTCCAAGTATGTGTTATCTCCTTTGTGCAATAAATATGAAGTTATATCATAACTTGAAAAGGTTGACGAAAAGAAGGGAATGCATGAATGGAAAAAAGAAAGATCGCACTAACATAACAAGGAAAAAACAAAAGCATGGGAAATGGTAGTAGTGGAGTTAATAAGAGACAATGTGAGTGTTTGAATCACCACCAATAATAGAGAAGGAAAAGCCATGTGTCACTATGTTAGTGAGCTCAGTGGCTATTGGTTAGCATTCTATAACAACACAGATTTAGAAACATGAAATTGTTGTACACGTGTCACTTTATTACATGCTCATCCACATAAAACGTCAGACACTAAAGTGGAACCGACTGCCACATTAAATATACAAGTTTATGGTATGATGATAAATCATGATCCCATGCCTACCTTCATTCAAAAATAAAAAAATAAATAAAAAAAAGGACTTTTGTGTGGATATCATAAAAGTTGAAGGATTCGAGGTGACGCTGTAGAAATGGAGTGAAGACTTTGTCATCCTATTAAATTCATTGGTTTTTTTAATTAATTTTATAATTAAATAAAAGTGCAAAATATAAGCCATTAGGTAGAAAAACTCACTTGAACTTCTTGTTGAGAAGCATAAAGACAACATCAATGATAGATCTAAAACCAATCTTTAGAGTGAAGTTGCAAAGTTTCCGGAAATAAGGTGGTTTTGGTGGTTGTTGAATGTTGAGGGGTCATCTGCCACTTGGTGGCTCCAAAGATAGGAGAGAATATATATCATGTAAAACACATGTTGATGAACACTATAAAACTAAATTACTAATATGCAATTTGAATACGTAAAGTTCATAGTGTAGTTCCAAAATGAACCATGTCAAATGACAAGGAATAACAAAAGATACACATGATATGATCACAAATTCACAATGTCTTGTCTGTTTTGCCTACTCTTCAAAAAATGAAAGGTTAAACTGTTTCATATGTTGTCATAATTAGCATTGAAATTCCATGAGACAAAATTGTATCTTAGTTTCTGTAGCATAAAGAGATGTTCCAACACAAACTAACAACACTTCCAACAATATATTAACCTTACTAAATTGGCTGTTCTAAATAAATAAAATTCAACCTTATAACCCACTTGATGAGCAACATATATAAAATCTAAATTGAGAAATTATTGTTCTGTAAACATAATACACATTAACACATACAAAATCTCACTGGTCCTAAGTAGAGGAACATCTCCCTAGTTGCCCTTTTTAAAAACCATAATAAAAAAAAAAAGTACTCTTAGAAGAACAGTGTGATCATTGTTAGCTAGCAGAACTTAATAGAAATATAAAGTGATGAATAATACCTCATGTGTTGATTATTAAAGAGAACAAAGTTTATATGCAAAGAGCCATGCAAGGCCAAAGATATTAGTTAACCAACTAGCAAGGATCAGTTATGTAACTAACTTAACTAACAGTAGAAACATAACTAATCAATAACAGTAAAAAACTAAAAAGGATGAAAAACAATAATGTTAACTATCATCTAACCGAACTATTGTTCTGTTTTTTTTAGTTTGCTACATATATATATATATATATATATATATATATATATATATATATATATATATATATATATATTTGTATTAGAAACCAATAGTTTATGTTGAATGAAAGCATTTGATGTTTATGTATTACTTCTCTTGAGCTAATAGTATCTATATTTCATTCCTCTTTTTTATCTAATTTAACTTTTTTTATTGGTGTACAATGATAGCACTACTTGTATTCTATCTCTAAATATAGGATTTTGTTAACTAAATTAAAAACTTTAGAAAGTTATTGATAATAATTGAATTTGTTAATTATTGATATTATTTTTTTTAAATTTATTCTTTAGAAGATTAAATTAATTTACCTTCTCCGCAGTAGTATTTATGCTAACCTACTGGTTAGTAAAAAAAATAATAATTAAGGATATTTTGATAATGGAAAACAATTAATACAACAAATTTTTTATTTTTATTGAGTCTTATAAAAATGTTCAACTTTATTTTTCCAAAACAGTACTATATTTGGTGACATTAGTAAATTTTGAATTTATGTTGTGGTGTACAAATAATTTATTTTTCCCTGTTTGATGCTGGACAAATAATTGACTCTGTCTGGAACACACATGCAAGTGAAATAAACGAAAGTTAAGTTTCTGCAGAAGAAAGATAGGGTGAATCAAACAGTAGTAATCAAGTACAGAACATGTTTCATTTCATTATTAATGTGTCATAACCCCACAAACTACAATCCTGAATTGAATTGAATTGTCATCTATTGAACAGTTACTAGTGTTGTTGAAGCTCCACACATAGCCACTATTTCTTTGGTGAATGTTCGGTTTTAACTTTGGTGCAGCCAAAATGGTTTTATAGATGTTGAATTCATTTTTACACATATTCTAACTTAAAAATAATAATTTTAACCACTTTAGAATTGTGCTACCTTCCTAAAAGTCAAATTGAAGTAGCATTGGAACACCATAATTTAATTGTACGATTTTACTAATGTCAAACCAAACGAGTTTTTAATTATGTAATTGATTTTTAATCTTAAATTTATATAGATGTATTTAAATATAAATTATTTTATTTTTAACTTATTTTTAGACTAAATCAATTTTATAAAATTAATTTTTAAAAATCAATTTTGATTCATGCATAACCAAACAAATTTCTTGTTTCTTCCAAAGTATAAGAAAGCAAGGAAATCTTCACTAATTAAGGGGTTGACCTCAGCCCCAAACAAAAGTAATTTGCATAGTTACATTTTCTGTTCATATGTGGATTACATGCACGTGTGGTGTTATCCTACCTACTCCTAACCTTAACTTTTTTTTTTGGCCATTTGGAATTATATAATCATAGAAGAACACTAATTATGCTGATCTATATTTATTATATGTTTGAATTCACCATACCACATAATGAATCCTTTTCAATATATTTTCACCTGATTTTACAAAAGTAAAAATTAGAGCTTGTCGCTAAACTTAAATTTACAAGATGATTTTTTTAAAATCCAAACACACAATACATATGCAACAAGATATTTTCTACGGAAAAGTCAAAGAGAAGGTAAGTTCTAATAGGTTTTGATATGACAGTTCTTTTAATCATAGTCACTTGTTTATATAAAATGGCTTCATGATTGATATACGTACGTCATTAGACAATGATAGATGAGATAATTATTTCAATCTAAACAGTGCATGTGTTATTCCTTAAATAGTAACAATTTCCATAGTGATAAGAAATAAATAAAAATTTCCATAGCAGCTGGCTAATGTGATAGTCTTGTTAACAATTGTGCCGGTCAATTATCAACTACCATAACAAGAAGAGTTTTTTATTTTAATAAAAGATACATACTCTCTTGTGTCTCATTTATAAGCAAAACAATCGATGGATTTGTTTGACTTAAATATAAAACAATGTCAATTAATTTCTTTATATTTAATATTATTATTTCAAAAATATTTTTATATTAATCATTTACTATTGTGAAAAATGATCATTATAATTACAAGTAGGTCAGTAAACATATTTCTCTTTTTATATATATCTATTATATCTATCAAAATAGATTATTAGCAAAATTACTACATTGTCTATTCATTTTTTGGTTTATTTGTGGGTTTGAATGTAAAATCACAATTATTTGTTGAATATGAGAGAAAAGGTAAAAGGTAAAAGAGAAAAAAAAATGAAAATAGAAAAAAAATAATGATATAAAGAATGAAAAAGTAACTCTTAGAA
>JBBPBQ010020322.1:4377332-4396962 GCA_037974755.1 Cicer yamashitae | reverse complement strand
AAATAAAAAAAAAAAACGGGACATATACGTGTCAGTGATAAATATAAGAAAAATACGGGACAAATATTTATCACTAATAAATAAAAAACACAACACAAATATTTGTTATTGATACATATTAAAAAAAGAGAATAAATATTTATAATTGATGCATAATAAATATAAAAAATAAAAAATCACGGAATAAATTTGTCAGTAACAAATATAAAAAATCAAACAACAAATATATGTCAATGATATATTAAAAATTACGGGACAAATATTTTTCACTAATAAATATTGAAAAAAACATGAGATGCATATTTGTAACTGATAAATATAAAAAATCACGAGATAAATATTTGCCACAAATATATAAAAAAAATACATAACAAATACTTGTTATTGATAAATATTAAAAAAATTAAGACAAATATTTTTTATTGATAAACATTAAAAAAAATAAAACAAATATTTCTTTCTGATATATATAAAAACTCGAGACAAATATTTATTATTAATAAATATAAAATAAATATTAATCGTTGATACATAAAATAAAATATTTTATTTGGAGTCTAAACGCAACACATAAAATGTTAACAACACGCAACTTTCGCTACCACATGTTTTTTTCCTAGTGAAATCAATAAAATCGAATACATTTAATTACAATTTTTAATAATATGAAAATTGGCCTTTTTCTTATAGTTGAGATATGGGAGAGTATTTAATTACCAACTTTATACGGTTCATAATTATGCTAATACCTTGGATACGCTTTAGGCACACTCAATTGTTTGGTTATTAATTAGGAGTAAAGCGTTCAAGGATATGACAAGACAAATGGAAGGACATATTTTATGAAATTCAGCACAATGTCTCACAGCTCATGTCCACAATGCGATGGTTCTTATCTTTGACAAAATAGTTTCACTTGTTGTATTATTATTGGACTTATATGAAACGTTTCAAAACCTAAACTTGTCCACACATTAGTCTTTTGTTTTTTTTACATTTCGATGATATCATAAAAATGTCACTTAGTTATAACCGACTAAATATATATGTCACTTTGACAAAGATTGATTAAACTATACATCACACTCGTTTAGCAACAAAAATCAAACATTTCCTATCATATACTCACCAAAGCAAAAACAGAATTTACCATATATTGGTAGTAACTAAGTAACATAGTGTTTCACAAGAGATTTTTGCAAGCTGAAAAGGTGAGATAGTGTTATTATGAAGAAGAATTCTGGTACATCTCAGAAGCTAGGTTCATTCTTAAGTCCAAAAGCACCAAACTCCAGAGAAAAAAACATAGAGAACAAAAATGGTTGGAATTCAGAGAGATTATTGCATCCAACAACAAGAAGCAATAGAAGACAAGGTTTCAACAGTGGAAGAACAATACCTTCCAAATGGGATGATGCAGAGAGATGGATTTCTAGTCCAGTTTCTGCTTCAGGCTATACAAGTAATAGTAACAATAAAAGTTGCCATGTTCAAAATCAGAGAAGACCCAAATCAAAAAGTGGTCCAATTGTGCAACAAGGAACAACTAATTACTACTCAAATTATTATTATTCACCTACAATTCCACTGAGACATGGTTTGGTAGTGAAAAACTTTATGATGGGTGGTTCTCCTTTTACAACTGGAGTGTTGGCACCAGATGTTGTTTCTCTTCAACATTATTATGCACATGAATATGATGGTCCAGTTTATGATATTGATGATAATGGTAGTTCAATGCTTAATGAGAATGGGGTTGCTCTTTCGTCCGTGTTTGACATACCTTCATGGTCGGAGCTGCTTTTCGATCCGTCTTCGCCAAATTCTCATGGTATAAAGTTCTTGTTCCATTTTCCATATCTCTCAATGAAATATAAACAAAAATTATCTGAAAATTTGATGTAACTTTTCAGAGACCTTTTTTATTTGTATTTCATTATTGAGAAAGCAATTTTTTGTGGAAACTGTTATTGACATATTACAAGCTATAAGAATCTATAAGTACTTTTGTAACGAACTTTGAATTGTTCTGTCTTGGTTTTGTTGAGATCTGTGAAGTCAAGTTACCTAAACTTTTATGTATGAAAAAACTACTAGCTACAGTATTTTGGTTTGCAGATGAGAAACATGATAGAACTAAGAATGAGGACACTGTGGTATCTTCTAACTCAAAAATTGATAAAGGGACTCAAATGAGCTCTCCAGAGACTGAAAATGAGGACCATTCATCTACAAAATCTTCCTCCCCCAATTTGGCCATGGATCAAAAAAATTGCCATTCAGCAAAGTTAGATGTCAGAGATGTGCAGGTAGACTGCCAAGCTAATGTTATTAAATGGTCTAAGAGTTATGCATCCAAGCTAAGTTCTTCACATGGTAAAGAATTGAAGCGAAGTAGTACAGAAGTCAATACTTCAGGTTTGGATATTGCAGAGTCAATGTCTGACACTTCCAGTTCCAAGTATGTTAGATAGTGTAGATAGTCATCTTCTGTTTTTTGTTTTTTTTTCTTCATTTTTTGAATGAATTTGGAGAATGCAATTATTTAAATGATTACATTGAATGAGCAAAAGAGGGAAAATGCCATTGTTGTGTTATGTATTTATCGACGAACTTCTATTTTGATGCAGGTTTGAGAGAGATGAAGCTAAAATCATTGCTTGGGAGAGCTTGCAGAAAGCAAAGGCTGAAGCTGCAATACAAAAACTTGAGGTTTGTATACTGAACATTCTTATATGGTGTGTCCCTAATTCAACCGAATTTCATAAGCAACATAAAAGTAGTATCATAAAAATGTGAATATACATACAGTCTGTAATACATTAGTCAGTGACTAAAGCAGAGACATCTTTAGTTCTCTTTCTTGATAATGAAAATGTTGACACAGATGAAATTGGAAAAGAAGAAATCGTCATCAATGGATAAGATTCTAAACAAGCTGAGAAGGGCGCAGATGAAAGCTGAAAAGATGAGAAGCTTAACACCAGATCAACAAGAACAGCATGTTTCCAAGACTTGGAAAGTATTTTCATTCCCCAAATATAGCCAAATATGGCCTCCAAGCAGCTGCTTCTGCAGCCATGCTCCGTGATCGATCCCAAACACACGTTCCCCTGTATTCATTGTAGTTTTTTTAAATTTTTTCAGGTAAACTCAACAGGAATACCATATTTCAATTCACAGGCCTTTCTTGGTATGGCCTTCTGCACTTTACATGTGACATGTATACGTAAATATGAACACTGTATTTTCTTAATGCCATTTGATGTATTTTGGCACCATTCATGAGGCGATGAAATGAGGCTTCCATGTCCAAATTTTATTTTCTTTGATCAACACAGGTAGATAGATATGCACTACTAATCCATAATGCAAGTGATTCAGATTACACAGGTCAAACAAATTAATATTGGATTGTACCTTACAGCTACCATCAGCTAGTTTAGGTAGTAAATAGCATACTGTGGGTTAAAAAATCACACATCTTCAATTTAAGGAGTCTATTATCAGACTGGGGAAAGAGTATTCACGGCATAATAAAACAGGTCCTGTTGGAACATATTTTGGTATCGTGCACTAAAAAGACATGCGCACTGCAAAAAGATGGCTGAAAAAAGAACAGCGGATTATCTATACAAGTATTCAACATGTTAGACAAACTAGACCGCTAGTTTATTCTGGATCATAAATCAACATTTCCAGTTTGACAATAGATAATGAACACTTCATAACTAAGTTTAATAGGGTTGTTCCAGAATACATCAAAAACCATTATTATGTCAATAAAGAGATCTAACAGACCGTAATCTGCACTATGATTAGATACAAGATGATAAATAAATTGTTCAAGCAAAAGAAAATAAGTATTTCCGCTATTACAATAGATTAGGTAATATCCGACCTTCAGTGCTTACAACTACATAATTCATTAATACTAGAAGACCTGCACCACAGTTTGCAGGCATACATAATAGCACTGCAGAAGCAATGCCCCAATAGAACCGTGCCATACTAGTATGGTCTATACCTCCAGTCTGCTCTTGATGGCCTCCCACTGGGAACTCCATAACCCCACTGCAAAAGAAAACAATGTATAAACAAAAGGCTAAAATGCGTGCACGCACAAGGAGCACAAGTGCAACACAGATTATCAATTTTTTATGACATAGAAAACTAAAACATTTCATACAGCAAATACTACACTTGTACTATGGACAAGAACCAAGAAACTATCAAATGCCTAAATTCCAAAGATATTGAGGTGCCTACATTTTTTACATATTATAAGTGTTGCCAAATAGCCGCTATATAGTACAAAGTGTTCTCAAATGGCCGCTATTGAAATACTATAGCACTGTAGCATAGCAGAATTTGAACAAATTGCAATTTTCTGCTATCCGCAATTGACGACACTGCAAATTATCCGATTTTCCATTTCCCTTACATGTTTGGTGATAATCATTAGTGCATAAATACTCACATCATCGTAGTCTAAGCCACCGTACATCCTTCCATAACTTCGCAATGGACCACCATATCCCCCATAAGGTTCCATATTGTTCATCATAAAATTTCCACTGGGCCCAGCATCGTCAACAGGTGTGGCCGAATCTATTGCAACCTGCAGGTGCAAGCTGCTAGTCAATCAAATCATATTTATACAGTAACACGCATAAAACAAACATACAAGTCGAAAACTTATAGCAACAGGAATTTACATGCAAATGTACACAAGGTTACACAAGTTTATTCTTCTGAAATGTGTGCATACAAAAAAAAAAATCACCGTTGAGTTCATGTTGATGTTCCCAACACGATGTTATGTCATAAAGAATTCAAACTTTCGTGAATGATATGGGTCAAATGTAAAGATCTGCTATGTAATGTAACTACTGTAAACAATGAAGCAATAACCCAGGAATCCAAAATTTTAATGACTCATTCCCTTCTAGTGGAATGTGCCAACTAAGGCTTAAACCAGGATTGGGCATTTTGAAGAAGGCGGGTTAATCTCCACCTACACTTCCCCACAGATCTCCTATCAAAACACCTAAACATTTGAATTTTGAAGCAAAAGTAAAATACAATGCAGCAGCTGAGGCAGAGCCAAAGTAAAACACCTCATGTCCAAGAATCTCATGAGGCCTTCGAGAGACACGATCTGCTACACCTTCTTCAGCAAAAGTAACAAATCCAAAACCCCTATGACCTGTTCTCTTAGGATCCTACACATAAAAAGATAGTTGAGTTAATCAGCTTCAATTACTGGTATAAGTTATTTTGTTCATATCTTACTCTGGGAATGTAAACATCTTCTATATGGCCAAATCTCCCAAAATATTGACGGAGATCGTCAGAATTTGCTTCTGGGGGTAAACGACCAACAAAAATCTTTTTACTAATTCTCCGACGAGGCTCTCCCCCTAATTTACAAAGTGATATAGTCATTATGAAGCAACATTAGTCATTTTAATTGAATATAGGTGAGTGATGCTTGCATGCTTACTTCCATAAATTGGGCCAGGATGGTCATACAAAGTAGGAGCTCCAAGTGCTGCATATCTAGTTGCTGTAGAAATATATGCATTGTATGCACCATATCCTCCCTGTGAAATTCTGCCAGTTGGCTTAACGTCATCATCCTATAAAAATGGGATGATTAAGTTATGATACAGAAAATTATAAATAATCAAATATCCTTTCAATAGTTAGATCTAAACAATGATACCATATGGAATTGAAACCCAATAGCATTAGTTTAATTTATTTTTTAAAATGTCTTTGTTAGACAATGACCACCACTCTGGAATTTTCACAAACTATTCTTCCATAAAATGAGAAGCTATACAAACTCTTGCCTTAGGAGTAGCTCGATCAACCACCACAGCAGAACCTCCGAGTTCATGGGTTTCTGACATCAAATTCTCCACAGATTCTGCAAGATAGAACATCTTTCTTAAAGCAATTGATATGTATCCTTTCCACTTTACTTCAGAAGTAAGTCTAAGAACCAAAAATTAAAGCAAAACTAAAATGGTGCAGATAGTACACATGAAAATAGCACAGATAGCAAGTACTGTCAAAATTCCTCTTTTCCAAATGAGGATCAAGATCCTATATAACTACCAAAGATAAATTCTAGGAAAGTAAGCATGATAAATCCCATATCTTTAACATATGCAGACAGTTATAAGTAAAGCAGATACATAGGCTACAATAAATGGCCCAACCTGCATTTGCAAAAGTTATAAAACCAATTCCCCGATGCATCTTTGAGCCTTGATCCTGTTGAAAATAAATGAAAAATTATATATAATTAAAAACTCACATAAATTAAAGATTCAATTTCGCATAAGTCTGCAATGAACAATCAATGGGAGGAAAGTACCTTTGGCATGTACAAATCTGTTATCTCGCCATATTTCTCAAAATGACTGCCATAAAAAGAAAAGAAAAAAAGGACAGAAGACTAATACATGAATTTCCTATATTCTTTATAAGAGTATGTCACCAACAAAAAAAAACTCATGAGTCTGGATTATTTTAATGAAGATGCCAACACTTGTATACCTTCTAAAAGTTGCTTCGGTTACTGATTGAGGAATCCTGGCCACAAAAATTCTGGTAACTTTCTTGGCTGGTGCTCTCATCTCCTCCTTTAAAATGTAAACATCACAAGAATAAGTATTACAATCATAACACGTGGTTCTATATTTTCTATAAGTAAAACAGCAATGACAAGACTAGATTTTAGGTTTTAAGCAAACATTTTTGCAACCTTTGGTGTGGCCACTTTGACTTCCAGCATCCTATTACCAAGAACATGTTCACCGGACAATACTTCCTGCAGCCAGAAATACATAAAACTCATGATATAGCATGTAGATGTAAGTGTGACAAGCAATATATGCGCGTGTCTAGGTGAAAGTTACCTTGGCATCATCCAATGAAGCAAATGTAACATATCCAAAACCACGAGATCGCCCAGTTGAACGCTCCTGAATTAAAATAAGTAGATTAGAATGCATCTCCATCAAACTTAGTGGTACAGGGGAAATCTAACCTATCCCTGTATACGACATTTATATTTCACATTCACCGGAAGTGATAAAACCAATTTGATCTTTTCTTCACTTCTTTTCTGTTTGTTTTTCGGACCTACTTTACACATGTCACTTTTTCTCTTTAAATTTAAGAAAAATAAGCATGGGATAATTGTCCCGCAGCAGGTCTCCACCCCACTCTGCAGTTCTGCAACTGCACAAAATAGCGGCGCAATTCACAGCATAGCTTTGGGGGACCAAAATGGACTATTACTCCAAATATTTTAGTGTGCTACTCATGCATTGATATTTCAAGAACATAACAAACTAGATCTCTATCAGTCTTAATTACTTTATAATACTTAGTAGGAATAAAGTTAATTAATTATATTCAATGAAAAATCAGTGTTATCAATAGCGGATTGCGGAAAATAGCAAAACATTAAAAATCTGCTATGTGAAATAGCAGACATCGTTGCGGTCAAATAGCGGAGGCCGCATAGAGGTTGAAATAAGTAAATTATATAAAAAAAAAAAAGGCATGTTGCATACAAATAAAAAAAGGAAATGGAGCCATAGCATAGCTTATATATTGAAAGGTATACTTATTAAAGTGAATATAGGAGCAATACTCACTACTCTTTAGTCTTTCTATTATAAAAATAGGCCATGTTTGGCACTCATGCAAAATATTCAGTTTTATTATTTTTAAAAACCCTAAAATTCTCCCTTTTTCCGCTATTGCTGCTATTTCGGCTAGCAAAAATTGGAATAGCGGCCCCTATTGTCCTAAAAGCGAAACTAGGATGGCGTCACGGTTTTCATAGCGGATTCATCAAAATCTGCTATGCTATAGCGCTGTCGCAGCTATTTAACAACACTGAAAAATAGAAGCATGAAAAGGATTGAGCTAACACAACCATACATGATACATGCATATAATACAAAAAGTTCAACTGTAAATTTTAATAGAGAATTGTCATTCTTTACGAAACATACCTTCCACGAAATGCACGAACAAGTACTGTGTTCAGTTTTAATAGGACAGTTTGGCTTTTGACCGTAAACATGGTAAGATAAATGTAAAAGTTGACTAATCATAATGGCTGTCACTTTTTCCCGAAATTTTGTTATTTTTACTATTCAGCATTTCCCATTTAAATAAGTTAGAAATTGAATAATGGGTACACACCCTTGTTTATACATAAAAGTTGATGTATATTGGACTAAATACATCAACTTTTTTGCTTATATTTTGAGACCGAGGGAGTACATTTGTTATTGATAAGGTAGACAATCAATCATTCATGAATTGAACATTAAATAGAAAAACAGAAAAATGGGAAGTAAGAGCTAACCTTCATGACAATGCAATCTTCTAGTTCACCATATTTGCTCATGTATTCTTTCAATCCATCGGTATCAACATCCCAAGGAATACCCAAAACCTAATGTGCAATTTTGTGAATACAATTCATTAAAGGAATAAACCAATCAAGAAAAACCAAAACAAACAATGTCAAAATTTTGATTATTGCAATTAAAAAGTAAAAATACGAACAAATGAACAAATGAACAAATTGAATGTGAATGACTAACCACAAGCTTTCGCTGTTCCATTTGAAACTTGAACAAAGCTTAACGGAAGAGATTGAAAAGCTGTAAAGGGAAAAATCCCTATGCACCACTCTGAGGGGGAAAATCACAACCAAAAACAAAACCAGAAAGAAAAAAAAAAGTTCTATCCACCTCGTCGTGTTGGGGTAATGGAATCTCTCAGCAGAGCACTCAGCGTTCTCACACCTCTCTCTCTAAAAATCTCACACTTTCTCCCTGCACATAACAAGCACACTTCTTTCTCACACACAAAAATCTTCATCATCATCATCATGATATACCAATTTACCAAATGAAAATCTGCTTTTGGGATTGGATTTCTACAGCAATAGAAAAAAACAACGAATTACGAAAAATTGAAAGAATTTGGTGAATTAGGCTCTCACTGACCTTGATGTAAATGAAATTCAAAACCCTAAATTGAAGATCTCGCTCTCTCTATCTCCCTCGTTCCCTCTATCGCTCGCTCGTTCCACACCGTCTCAGCCTGCTGTGTTTCATTATCATTTTCCAACCATCTCTAATAATAATCATTTGGAAAATAGAAATTCGGTCTAGTTGAACCCAGGACCGGTTTTTTTTAACTGCTTAATTAGCTGAAACATTCCTTTTACGGACAACAAAGTAATAAACCTAAACACTTATTGTATTAACCCAAATACAAATTGAAACTCTTTAATTTTTATGGATAGACAAATGTTATTAATTAATAGTAATTGTGGTAAAAAAACCTAGTTGTAATTAATTAAGGTCAAATTTATTAATAAAGATTAAATTATATATTTTTTTATAAATTTTTTTATGTATCTCAATCCATCGTATGACAATTCAATTTTTGACTCAAACTTCCATCAAGTAACATTTGACTACTACAATATCAATTGATTTGTCATGGACTCCTTTGCCATATCAACTTATGATCTATCATTAGCTAATTAATTAATTTTAAGTGGGAGTATAAGGTGGCTTTAGAGATGGGGTCTTAAGAATATAGTGGTTTCAACTCCTTCCTTTAACAAACTAATTACTAATTTAAAAAAATATTAATTAATTTTAAATGTTATGGTAATGGTATAATGTATTTAGTTGCAATGTTTTCACGATGTCAGAAAAATATGATGAAGTGATCACGAGTTATTAGTTAGTTGTTGTTACAAGAAGCATATATGTTTAACTTGTTTGCTTTGTCCTCCAACAACTTTTAATCTCATATTTTGTTCTACTCAATAAATATAGAACTATTTGACAACAAATCAACGGTATAATTTTTAAGAGGGCTCCCATATAATTAAGCTCCACAATTTATTTCAACACAAACACAAATTTAGCTATAAGGATTGTTTCTTAATTCTTACATGCTACAAAGAGACATGGTTCTAAAATAAACAACTTTGCATTTGCATCCTTATTTCAAGTCGATGCACCAAATTAGCATGCTCTAATAAATATAAGTTTATTATCAAATAATGCTTACTAATTGATACATCGTTCTTCTTTTTCGTTGATAAAAGATTGATACATAATTAATCTTCTTTGAAATGCCTTTCAATTGATCCGAGAAGAGTGGAATTAATATAATCTTGGGGGCCGTGAGCAGGTAATCCAGGAATGAGTAAACCAACCATCCTAAAAAAGAAAAGAAACCATCCTTCTCTATAGTGAGGTCCATTTTGGTACGCAATGGTAAAACTCCTTATGATTTCTAAGAAAGCGTTAAGTATCATCGGTATCACACACCAGAGTGAGAAATAGTTTTTGTTGGGTTCTTCTTCAACAACCTGTTTACAGATGTAAAGATAATTAGAGAGAGAAGAAGAAATTTCACTTACTATAAATTTTAGCAATAACTATGGAACGAAATAAAAAAAATAAAAAAATAAAGTACCTTGAGTTCATATCGCCTATTAAAGAAAAGGCAAATCCCAAAGTGCTTGAACAACATATCCTTATCATCGTACGGCAACCTTGGAACAATGTCATTGCAATAAACAAACCTACAATACCTTACACAATTTTCCTTCATTTTTTGTCTCATATATTGTGCATATCTATCATCTCCAACTCTTGGTTGTCCAAACGTGTAAATTCCTTCCAACCTCTCAATCAACAATTTCTCATCATGTAAAAACATTATAGTTGGAAATAATATTGCTAATGCTCCACCCAAACTATGTCCCGTTAGTATAAACTTTGCATTAGGATTTTCACTCAAACCTTTTCTTAGTATGTCCCTAACAACATAATAAGCTAGTGGTGGAAGTTTTTCATCTCTTTGAATCTCCTTAGGCCATCCCAAATTTTTTTGTAACCCTAACGCTTTCATGAAGCCGCCGTGCATTCTTCCGACGCCGGGAATACCATACCAAGAGATGTCAAGATCAGTGCACCATGCATCCGCATCAAAGGGTTCTGTTCCTCGGAAAGCCACCACATATGTGTCTCGGTCCTTATATTTGTCCAACAATATCAATACTTGTGTTGTGGCCTTGCCTTGATATTCTGCCAATATCCATACATGTAATTTTAATTCATCAAAATATAGATATATAATTAACTCTTAGAAAAATATCTTCTTTGGATAAACAACTTATTTAACTCATAAACGATAGCTTATCGTATATATGTTTATGTATTAAGCTATTTCTATAATAAAAAATAAATTAAAATCAAATTATTTTTGTATTTTTTTTTAACAAACTACTTTCATATAAACTAAAAGTTATTTTACAAGTTAAAAACGGCTTATAAATATGTTATAAGTTATTCTCATAAATTGTCTCAAATAATCTCATTATTATTTATATCATAGATAAATTCAAATCGGTTACTCCAAAAAGGATTTAATTAAGGATGTAGTTATAAATACAAATAACAAGTATACTCACTCGGTCACTCTAACTAATCTCAAATAAAATCAAAAATAATGTTAATTTAGAATATCAATTAATCTCATTTCTAATTTGTTTAATATAATAAAAAAAAATAATTCTAAACTGTCATTAAGAACTAGTTTCATAAAAATAAAAATAAAGGTTATTAAAAAATAAAATTTAGTTAAATAAAAGTTATTTTCATAATTATATTTTGGTTTAAATGTACTTTTAGTTTCCTTATTTCATTCAAAATTAACTTTAGTTTTTCATTTCTAGAACAAAAATTTTGATCCACCGTTTTACAACTTTTTGAATTTTATTGGTCATCTCATTTTTTATTTTTTATGATGTGACACAACTGTGATTCCAATGTATATGATAAAGAAAACAACAACGCAACAATAGAGAAGATACCGTAATATATTAAATAATTTTATTAAAAATAATAATAATAATAATAATATGGATTTAATTTTATTCAACTCACATGTAATACATTATGTCACGTCATTTATGATTATTATACATCATGAAAAATGAGGGACCAACATAATTTCAAAAGTTGTAAAACATAGGACTAAATATGTATTTAAACATTGTATCATTAATGAGGTGAAATTAATTAGTTAATATTTACTTATATTATTAGATCAACAATTTATCTTCTTATATTCTAGATAAGGATAGTGTAAAGATATTAGATAGAGTTGGTTTGCTTTTTAGTTCTTACCATTCTGGCAGTCAAAAAATGCTACATATTCCATCTGTAAGAACATGAAAAAAGAAATATGGATGCGTCAAAAGAAATTAAATGAATTGAGAAGATAAAAATGATCCAATAGAACTGATAAATAAATAAATAAATAAATAAAAGAAGATAATTTGTGTACCTTCCAGTCATGTGTGATAGTATTCTTAAGGAAAGCTGCATTCTCATAACATGCTTTTGAAGCCATCATAGCTAAAGAAACATAATATTTGTTGTCTTCACGCTGGAGAATGTCGATTATTTTTACTCGTGGGTCCAAATTTCCAATGCAAGACAAGTATTTTTCTGATTTAGGATCGGGGATGACCAAATGACCTGTTTTTGTTTATAATAATTAATAATTAATCAGTGAGCATAGAAGACGAAATCTTTTTAGATGGATAAATGATAATCAAATTCCTTATTGAACCCTTATAAATATTTAGACTCGGACTAAGAAGTTAAAGGTCCACTAGGATGAGCGGTTAAGTAGAAGTTGTATTTGAGTCTATATAAAGACCTAAGCATCTAAAGGAAGAGAGATATTACTGATCATACTCATCCATGATCAGTTAGATCTATCACATTCCCTTAAGATCAGGGTACATGTTAAACACCTTTTTGTTTTCTTCCGTAAATAGGATGGTAAAATTTACACACAATTACAAGAATGTAAGGTTTCGGATTCGAACTCAGTACTTAATATTCAGCTTAATAATATTAACATTTGTTAATTGAATTATGTTTTACGAATTAAACACTTATTTTATTACAAATGATATTAACATTACAATATATTTAGAAGCCTGATTTTGATTAATATACAATCATACCTTTTAAGTGGACCAGAAATTTATCCTTAAATCAATTGTTAGCTAGATCAAAAAAATTAAAATATGCCAACATGATTAACTTTTTAAAAGGTAAATATGTATGCATATAATTTAACATTAAAAATTGACATTATAACAATAATTTATAGCAACAAATAATATTATAGTGGTATTATTTATATATATTTAAATAGATACCTTTAGCGGACTTTGACTTTGTAGTCAAAGTCAAATAGAGTTAATTTTGAAAAATCTTGACCTAGTATTCTGACTGTTTCAAATTATAAACAAAAGTATATTAAAAAAGTGATATATTTGATTCAAATTTTAAAGTAAATACATCAATTTTTTTAATTTTTATTTATTTATATTGTGTGATAAATAGATTATTAATTTATTTAAACCTTACTAAAGAGACAAAATTTGTTAAATTTATGTGTTAGTTTAGTTGGAGGAGAATGAAAGGAAGGTGAGTAGTTATTTTAAACTTTAGTTAGTTAGTTCATTTTTTAGGGAATTGGAGAAGGGTGATGAGCAAAATTCCTCTCTGACAAAATTTAAATTAGTTTAATTGTAATTTTGATCTCTCTATTTTTATCAATTTATGGAATTGAATCTCTTATTTTAAAAGTCGATATTTTTTGTTTTCTATAAGATTTTGAACAAAAAAATGATGATTTACATACTTTAAAATCATTTACATGCATTAATTATTCATATGTCATTAATTAAATTACAGAAATGAAAAAAAAAATTCTTAAGTTGAAAGCTAAGTAATTTTAAAAGATTTTATTGCGATTTAATTAGTGTTAACAATTCTACATCATCGCATCATATGTCACGTTATTTAAAACATGTCACATCATTTTTTTAATTAAAAAATCAAAATGAGACACCAAATCCATAGATTTTAAAATAAAGAGATGGATTTTAATAAAAATAAAATACTAAAACTACAATTAAATTAATCATTTAAATTATGTTCAAAAGTCATGAAATTGGGAGGAGATATCTTTTTTTGCAAAAGAATTGGTAATACAATAGGGGTTGTTGCAAAGAAAAAAATAACACGAAAATGTTTAATAATTTTAATTTTGACTCTATGTGAAAACAGTTGTCTCCATAAAACAATGTTTGTTTTTATGAAAATATACGTAGAAAGTTACAAGAGATAAAACAAAATAAATTTATAGTAATTTTAATCATTTATCCTTCTGATGTTTATCACATTGTATCGTAAACCATATATACGCAGTAATACAAAATACATCATATATACTTACATAAAATTGTGTATTTTGTAAAAGCTTAAAATATTTTTCTTTTATGTATATATTATATCTAATTTTTGCCCCACTAAAAAAAGTGTTTGGATCTACCATTGGAGACAAAAAACCAAACCCATGAGAAGGCATAATAAAAACCTATAACTAGGCATCCTCATCGTGTAGTTGTAAACATCAAAATAAATAAAATTAAGTGAAAAACCCCACCAACAAAATCCCAAAATAGATAAACCATGAAATGTCTTTTCTATAAATGTGTGAAATTCAAAAAATTTAGTTCCCAATTATATGAAATGGAGATCTCTTATCAAACATTATTTGCTTTAAATTTTGTACTTAAAACATTCTTTTACAATTTTATTCTATTAAAATAATGCTTCTTCCCTAGTTGAACCATAGAACACATATGTAAAATATCTCTCATCCTTCTTATATCTCCTGCACGTTAAAATATATTTCTTTTTCTCTGTTTCACAAAGAGATATCAAAAATATATTACAATTGTTTATATAATATATGAATTCAAATGAAAAGACTAGTTAGATTTTAAAATATAGAAATACTCCATCTCTTACACCAAAGTTTAAATCCAACATCATAGTAAATAAAGTCTACTCAACTTCTATGAACAGTGTAAAAAATTCACCAAATATGGGCTTAAAAGTGGGACCCAATAATATACTAACCTCATTCATGACAGTAACATGTTACAATTAATAAAGCATTTACAAGCCCCACATAGCTGTGAGCACACCAACACCCATATACACCAGCTCATTCGAATCAAATCCACCGTACAAGATTTTACTGTAAAATTTGAAGTTGATATAAAGAATTCGTGTTACTTGAGCTGTGGCTCTTCACTCTTGTAAAAGGCTAATTTATGAATTATTTGTATTTTGGTTAACTTTAACGTATAAAGAAGCTTCTTCTTTTTTTTTTTTTTTTTAATTTTCTTTTTAATTGATGGGTTATTTTAATGCAGTAAAAGAAACTATATACGACTTTTTTTTACTATTAATTTGAATAAATCTTTTACTATTTATTTTTTGTTTTTACTAGCAAAATTTATGCATTTGCATAAGTCTGGGTTGTTAAGTGTAAATTGATAGTCATACATAATATAAATATTAATTTTTAAAGAAAAATTTAATAACAGAATAAATATAATAATGATAGTTTTAAATTAAAATGCATATTAAAAGTTTAAAGTCATTCATTGTTTCTTTATTTATTAAACTTTAATGTGTTATATTTACCATAGCTATCGACAAAAGTCCAGTTTTTTTGCGGTTGATCAAAATAATTATTTACAAAATTTCGAGGTAATTCACAAAATCTTATAAAAACGAAGTTAGTTGATATGAAATTTATATATATAACTTCAAAAAAAAAGTAAGAAGCATATTTAGTTTGAAAAAAGGGTTTCATAGTCTTATTGTAAAACAAAAAAAAATGTTAATGTTAGATATTAATAAATTCACTATTTAAATTTTAAAAAAATTATTTTATGGAGGGCATATTAGTCATTTTATTTACTCGACCTAGATTTCATATAACAACCAAATTAACAAATGAGTCAATAAAAATAACAAATCATAGAATAAAATATCAAGTTTTTATAAGACAAAGATTTCATATAACGACCAAATTAACAGATGAGTCAATAAAAATAACAAATCATAGAATAAAATATCAAGTTTTTATAAGACAAAAAAAAATCAAGTTTTTATAGCTAGAAACCTGATTTTTAACATGAATTACATCTATCATTTTAATTGTTTGCTCTCTGAAGTACTATGCAATAAGTCATGAAAATATTATTTGGCATAAGGTGGTGGATGTAAAATGGAAGTTAAAATGAAAATGAAAAACAAAATAGCCAGTTATGAAAATATAAAATGAAGAAATTAATTATACATAAATAAAACTTATTAATTTAATATAATTAAAACAAAATTAATTGATTGGTAACATATTTCTCCTATGTAAAATTAGTAGAATAAATTATTTTTATTTTTTCTACTAAACAATAAATTATTATTAATATATTATAATTTTCTTCACACTAATTAATGACTTATTTGAAATTTGGTTAACTTTAACATATAAATAAGCTTTTTTTTTTTAATTTCTTTGCTATGAGCTTTTGGTTTTTAAAGAAATAAATTAAATCTGTGTGAAAATTCGAATTTAAATTGTTCAAGCAAGTGTGAAACATAATAAATTAGATTAAGTTAAAATCTGAAAACGAACCTGTGAGAAAGTTAAGTATAATCATGGTGATGCCTCCGTTGAGGGCAATGAGGTTGATGAACATCTCAATGCAAGAGCCAAACTTGGCAAGTGGCTTAGCGAAGAACAAAATAATTTTCTGGAGAACAATAGAAATAAATATAAGCCATCTACTTCGGAAACTTCCTTCCACAGATCCCTCAGCATGACTTTCCACAAATTTTCTATGTCCTATGTTACGTGAAAATAAAAGACGAATAATTTCAATTGAATGAGCTTGCTTCGGATTCAATATCATATAACTATCGGCGAACCCTTTGTTGCAAGTCGATGCCATCTCTACTCTCTAGCTACCTAATTCACAATGCCCAATAGCCACAATATTCAAGAGGAGTCAAATAATGATACTGCTTTTAGCCTATCTTCGTTTATATCTTTACTAGTGATTATTGTTATATTAATATATTCAACATCATGCCCATTATAATTGTGTGCCACTTTTAAGTGATATTTCTATTTAAAATATATATATATATATATATATATATATATTTTTTTTTTGTTGTCTATTTATACATAATAATTTACAATAAATTAATTAATTTTTTTATTGATTTACTAAGATCGATTGACAGTGTAAAAGACTTTACTACGTAAGTGTATACAAATTAAATTCATATATATTTTGTCACATTTCAACAATTAATATGCTATTTTAAATTTGTTGGAAATCAAATAGAAGCTGGATGTTAATACAATTAAAAAAGAATATAAAAAAACAAATTAGTGTATGTATTTATTTTTAAATCATCGTAGAAAATTGATTTTTGAAGTGTATAATTAATTCTAATGTGTTTAGATGTGTTTGAACAAAACTATTTTTGTTTTGGAAAGTGATTGTAGTTTGAAGTTCTTGACTCTACAATAATTGAGCTTTAAATTTGTAGATTCATTCACTTTGCATTAGTATATCTAACTATAAATTAATTTATATTTTTAATTTAAATTATTTTATAAAGTTAATTTATTTAAAATCTATTTTTGTTACCACCACACATATATAAACACGTACAATTAGATTTGGAGTCTCAAGAAAGGTTTTATCCTTTTTTCTAAGAAAAAAAAGGAAGATAGCGTTAACTTTTTCCATATGTGAAATTAGTGTTTATTAATTTTTTATGATTAAACGTTTTTTTATGAGTTAAAGTTAACCTATCGTTGTTTATTTAATTCGACACATGGAAGAGAGAAGATAAGATCAATCTTTGATGGTTTATATGCAAAATATGATTAGAAAACAGTGGGACAATGTTTTCTTAGCTGTAGTAGGCGTTGGTCGAATATTTTCAACTTTCTATGATTTATTTGTAGAAAAATAATATGTGGGACATTCGTACACTTAAAAGATTCTTTGGAAGAGAAAAAAAAAGGCGAGAGAGAGAAATTAAAAGGATGATATGATAGATATATATTGGTAATGTAAGAAAAGTAAATATATTAAATGAGTATTTAAAATTATCATTATTACTTATTATATGTATCAATTACTATTTTTTTTATGAACAAATTAGAAATAACATACAAAATCTTAAAAGAAAAATCTAAACGAAGACCATGTTTAGCTAGAGAATCACTTGATCGGATTAATTACTATATGTTGTGTTTTTTTTTACGACTTAAGGATGAATTACTATTCTAGTATAGTATTATTTTTTTCTCTCCAATACCAAATCGAGTTTGTTGCTTTAATTTCATGAAATGTAAAATTCTATTGGAAGTTGCGGTCCAGCTGTCAGGATGTTACGGGGAAATTTTGCATTCTATTTCGGGTATTGAACTTATCATAATTTTTTTTTTATTATTATCTTATATTATAATTCTAACTACCATCTGCGAGAACCATTGCTTCAAATAATAGATAATAGAATAGATGTTGGTACCATACCTCACTAAATGACACTCTTAGCCTCATTAATATTTCATCCATTCTACAATAAGGATTTATAGATTATTTTAACAAATTAAAAAATATATTATTTTATTAAGAAATAATAATTAAATTAAATTAAATAAATATTAATATTGTTAGGTTAAATATTATGTTTCGAATTCAAATCCATTATCTTCGTGTGAATTTTTATTATTATTTCATCTACTCACAAAAAAAACTATCCAAATATAATCAGATAAATGTATCATTATCTCGCCCAAATCTACTTATTAGACTTTTAATATTCACAATAATAATAGCTATGTGCCGCTTAAGCCTTCAAAGTGTTTTATTTTACAAAATTTAATATGCAATTTTTAAAAAAAAATTGTATTTATTTTATTGTTTACAAGGATATAAGAGACTTTTAAGTAAATAATTATCTATATTTTAAAATAAAACAATTAAAATATCAAAAATAATAATCATTATTTCTAAAAAATGTATCTTCATTAAAGTAGCATTTCATTTTTTATTTATAATAATGATTCGCTTTAAAAGTTTTTCATCAAAAGATTTTGAACTTCGTTTAAACTAAGTTACAATATTAAACTCTTACCACTAATGATTATTTTATTTATATATTGTTATAAAATTTTAATATTACATTAGTTATTTTGTGTCAATTATATTATTATTTTATACTTACATTAATAAAGAGGGAGTAAATGGATGAGTGTACTTACTTTTCAAAATAAAATGGACAAGTGAACTAAAAACTAATAATTTTATTTATGAGTTTGCTGATTTACACTCATGTTTTGTTATAGAGGTGTAAATTAGCAACCTACACCTTGTTATTTTGAACTAATAAACTAATCTTTACTATTAAAATTAAAAGATAGTTTTCCAAATTTCATTTTTATTATCAACTATTAAAGAGGTGTATGATGTTAATCTACATCTTCTAATATTTAGGTGTAGATTAACGACCTACATTTTTTGTTTAAAGAAATCTCCTCTTTTACCTCTTCTTTAGTAACATTTTAAAAAACCATCTTCTAT
>JBBPBQ010020322.1:4362464-4376923 GCA_037974755.1 Cicer yamashitae | reverse complement strand
GAAAGAAAAACAAACATTAATATCAAGGAGTAAACATAAAATAAAAAGAGATTAAATAAAAAATGTAAATTACATCAATCCTCGTTCATTTGAATAATTTTCTAAAATAAATGGTTAAATATTTTAGTCAAAAGTAAAAAATTGTAAATTGCTATTTTTTTTTTATAGATGAAATAATATAATTACATCTTCATAAAAAACATAAATATAAATTAGTAAATATTTTTATTTATTAAATAAAATTAACTATTTCTTTTTAAATTTTTATAAAAAGTATTTCATATTTAATGTTGTACGCGTTTTAAATAGAATTTATAAGTATAGGAAGGATATATGATTATACTAGTGAATTGTTTTATAAGTATATGAATGATGTGATTATACCAGTACATCCTAATATTACAGTGATTTGTCAAAAGAAAAGCTACTATTACTATGAAATGTTTTATCCAAAAAAATCGAAAAATGCTGAGTTAGTAGTTTTTGCACCTCGTGTTTCATGCAGGAAGGAGGAAATAATATTTTAATATTTCCTCCGGCAAGGACCATTTCAACGATCGCGAGTTAAACGTGTCTTGTTTTGGTGTTTGTAACTTGACTTAAATCAATTGTTATTGTAAAACCAAAAATGATTCGATCTAGATAGTACTAATGTTTATTTTTATTAAAAAATCAATATCGATTTTTTCAAATGGTTAGAAATATAATAATATATATCAATAATAGTCTTTAAACAAGTTAGGTGACTGTCTGAATCTATCAATAATAGTCTTTAAACAAGTTAGGTGATTGTCTTGTTCAACATAGGGTTTTAATTTTTTTTCTTATAATAATAGTGATATATTGATTAAAAAAAATTCATAGAATCAAATAAACACTAATAAATTTAGTTTATTATAGAGAAAATAGTTCATTGCACCAAATTTTATTCAACTCATTTAGTTACTGAAATAGTTCACAAAAGAAAAATGTCATTGAGCGTTATTTATGATTAAAAAGTTTGTATTGACAAAAAAATATGATTAAAAATATTGTTATTTGATTTTTCTTTTGATATGTTGTCTGATAGTATCTTTGAAAATTATGAATTTGATTCAAAAACTATTAGAATAATAACTCTTTTTAAGTAGTTAAAATTTAGTATTAACTTCAAATTACATTTAGATATTATTTACACTTTACTTGTTTTGTAAATTTAAATAAAGTAGTTTAAATTTTGTGTGTTTCATTCGGTAAAATATAATATTTTTAAATAATTTATAATTATTAAAATTATATTAATTTTTTGATTAAGGGTTCAATTTTTTATATTTGAATAGAACCTTTAAAAACATTAAGATGACCATGTCTTTAAGTTTTATCTTAATTGATAAATATTCATATTGTTAGATAGAACATTTTGTCTATAGTTCGAACTCAAAAACCTTACAATTATGTGTGAAATTTGGGTGGTAATTATCATTCCATAAACATACAAAAAAGAAGAATATATATCAAGAATTACAAATTTAAAATTCTTAATTTCGAAAAGGATAAATCTATTAACAAACTCGTAACATTCAAGTTAATAACCTAAAACGGTAAAATACTTACAAATTAAACAAAATTAAAAAAAACAAAATCTATAATTAATTGAAGGTAGTTTGTCAATCTATATTTAGTTATTAACATATTCCTTAAAGATATTTGTTAGTATTTTTATGTTATATTTTTATAAAATAATGATAACAACACACAATTTTCAACCCACTTTCTTTAATTGGTTAAAGTTCATATGGATCCTATCAAATATATATAAGATCCACACAATTTGGTGGGACAATATGAATTTTAACCAATAAAAAATAATATGTTCAAATGCATGTTAAAGATTGCGGTCACAAAAGAGGTACAATCAATCACATTGCATACATGCAAATAGGGGTGAACAAAGCTCAGTTATGAATTAGAATTGTTTAAAAACTGAACCGAATCGATTTTCAGTTCAAAAAAATAAATCAAATTGTTTTATATATCAGTGAACCGGTTTATTACTCTGAACCAAACCGGATTGATTTTAACTTAGTTTTTTTATTCCTATAGGCCAATTTTTTCATAATTACTTCTAAAAAACAAAATTGGTTCTAGTTTTTTTGAACTAAAAATCAGTTTGGTTCAGTTTTTTCAAATTGAAAAACAATTCGGTTCGGTTTTAGTTTTTAAAAATCAGTTCGGTTAATAAACTACTTTTTCAAAAATAATTTGATTTTCAATTTTTATAAATCAATTCAATTAAAAAATAGTTCGGTTTAGCTCGGTTATGTGATTTGATTTAGTTTTTGGTTTTCTTAACCATCCCTGCATGCAAGTAGATTACAAACACCAATTTGAAAAGGATAAGCTAAGACTGTTTACAAAATTTTACAGCAAAACAAAGTGTAAGAAATAGCGTTCATGCCATTCAAAATCTCTTGAGCATCATTGACATCTTTGTTGAACATAACACTATTTCTCGTCAACCATAAGCACCTTATTTCAAGCCAAATCAATTTTTTTGTCTTTTTATCCTTACACCCCTTTATCAATTTTCTCATCATGAAAAAATGATGAACAACTAGCTCATCCAACCCCAACTACAAAAAAAAAAACATGCTGCCAAATTTTATTTCTTATATAATTTGAATTGGATTGGTTCATTCATTTCTTATCAATACATATATAATTGCTTATTTATATTAATATAAAAAGAAAAAACATAAATCATATTTAACGTGTTAGTTTTATTTTTTTCTTCTTAAAATAATGTTGATATTAATTGATTTAATACCAATAATATGTACGAAGGTTCCAAAGATAAGCCGACCAAGACAATTTTTTTAGACTACAAAAAGATAAAGTTTTACTTAAAAAACCTCTCATATTCTGCTATTTTTAAATGTTAAATTAATAAAATCTTGTGTAAAAGTACCATAATTCAAATTGTAGAATGTTAATGCTATCTTAGTATTGGATTAAAGTTAAAGTTAAGAGTTTTGTTTATAATTTTAGTCAACGATTGGGCAATTCATTAGTTTGCTTAAGCACCGGCGTTCCTAGTTCTTTTACTTGATTTTAAATGTCATTATGTGCCGCTTTTGTTTGAAACTTTGTTATTATTGGCACACCTAATGTTTTGGATAATTTATTTGATATATGGCTTATTTCAAAAAAAAAAATTATTTAAAACAAATATTAAATTTACTGACTTTATAATCAATTAAAAAAGAAATATCATACTAAATCGATTACATTAATTCAATAAATAGTTTTATATTCTAAAATATCTAAAAACCAATTTTTAATAACTTTTTAAATAATTTTACTAAATAACTATTATATATAACCATTAAAATGCCTATTTTTTTTATAAGTAAATATATTAAAATAAGTAAAAGAGATAATCAAAACTCATTACAAGGACAATTTTATACAATGTGAAGACAAGATAATGAACTATTTCATCAATCTAGAAATACATTGTTTCTACTTTCCAACCAACTACTAAGATCATGACAATTTTTTAATATTATCAACTATATACATCACATTTTCCATTGGTCATCAATCAAATAACCTTACTAAATGAGACAATTTCTTTTGCATGTTTTACCTTTTATCAAATAATTAAAAGCAAGGAAATTTTCGCCACATCCAAAGTTCACATGACAGGAAAGGAAACCAATTCAACCAATTAAGAATAAACTTCCAGACCTCTACTGGCAAGGGACAAGAAAAAAATACATTTCTATGAGTTTTCACTTCCTCAAAGCACTTTACACAATTTTGTTGGTGAATGACTCTAATAACACCTCTTTGCCACAACTCTATCTCAGTTGATCTTTTAAATGCCTCATTTTAAATTTCGTCTTAGACATTTATATGTGTGTCAGTCTTACTAACATGTAAAGTAAATGTATTTCTAATAAAAATAAAAAGGAATACAGGGAATTTAAGCAAGACATACATCTTTAAAAATCATAAAAAAAATTCTTAAATTTAAGATAAAAAAATTCTTCAAAACTTAAATTATATATATATATATATATATATATAATATGTAATATGTGACACTTCTATACCAAAAATATTTTAAAGCGTAAATATAATAAAAATATAAGTAAGTTTGATCCTTAACTAAAACATATTGAAACATAGAAAAATTAAATTCAAAAACATTCGGAAATAACGAATCAAAATAGTTCAACTTCCAAAATTGTCACACTATATAAATTACTCTATACAATTCTAATTTATTAATCAACTAACTTATCAACAATCGATTAATTATGAATTACCATTTTTTATAGATAGATGTTAGTAAGTTAGATTATATTAGTTTATGGGATCAACCCGATATCTCTTACTTAAAACTCCTTCAACGTCTCTCAACTCACCAACCAAGCTAATTTCGTGAGACGATATAGAATACTAATATTCTCCTTATTCATAATCGACTCATGAATCCAGATTTTTGGCTCAAGATTAATATTATTAGGTTTTATCCAATTTTCTCTTAAATAGATTAAAATTGAGAGGACTCTTTTTTCACATACGATCCACCCACGACAACTGACGACTCTATTGAGGATTTTTTAGAGTCAAATTCAACATAATTAATTGTATCAAATTATTATTATTATTGTTATTATTATTATTATTATTATTTATATTACCACATTGTATTTATTTATTTTAATTTTGTTATGCTTATGTACTGTAATTGTTTTTTCATTATTATGTTTATTTATTGTGTTTTGTGGATTTGAATTTGTATTCTACACATTTGTTTTTCTTGGTCACCAAGCCCATTCGTTTTATAACCTAATCAGACCAAGTTCAAGTCTTTGGGCCTCTTTATTGAAAATTTTACCACCCATCTCACATTTATATTCTTACCTCTATATTTTAATAAGAAATTAATTTAATTTTAAAAAAATTCAACTGTTATGTTTCATGATACATGTTTAAGAAATTTTTTAGTTTTAAAAAATTTCTTTTAAGTTTTTCAGAACATTTCTTTTAAATTTTTCGGAATACAGTTTGTATGTTCTAGAAACATTTGTATTTTGAAAAACTTTTATAAAACACATTTATATTTTAGAAAACTCAAAAAAAAGTATTTTATAACACAAAATTTAAATTTTTAAAAATATAATTGTGTTCCGAATTTTTTTCTTCAAAATATAAATGTGTTTTCGGAAAACATGAAAAGAAATTCGTTATATGAAGTTTGAATTTTCTAAAACACATCTGTGTTCTATAAAAAGAATTTGTAAATTTTTCGAAATGTATTTGTATGTCGAAAAATTTAAACAAAATTTTTTGATACAAAAAATATAAATTTTTTAAAATATATTTGTGTTATGAAAAACTTTTCAGTTATTTGAAAGTTAAATTTAATGTACCAAATTTTATTTTATTTTTTCTTAAAATAAAAGAATAAAATAAATAGTGTATTTAAAGTATGAGTCTAGTAGATATCTAAAGTAAATTGGTAAAATTTTCATCTTTATTTTCTCTTGTCAGCCTATATATGAGTCTAGTAGAGGAAAAGCGAGTAACCACATTATACCCATAACAGTTTTTATGTGATTGCTCATGTAGCATCCTATGTGTTCATTCTTTCGGTTTTTACTATATTCAATTTTCTTTTTTAAATGTAAAATTAAATAAAATGCATTATTGGACTAGTTTCTGATAATGTATTTATAAATGAATGAGTAAATACGAGAGGTGAATAAATAATTTTTATTTTTTTTCTCAAATATATATTATTTTATTATATTTTGTAGGTTTGTATAAAGTCATGTGTTATTGTTTTCTCAATGGGAAGTTTTTTTTAAAAAAATTTAAATTGTTTTTTGATATATATTTTGAGAGAAAAAAAAATTCTTGGAAAATTTTCTAAATATTTTTTATCTAGGGAAAAAATCGAAAGAAAAAAATAATTCGGTGTGTTATTGTTCTTTCAATGGGAAGTTTTTTTAAAAAAAATTTAAATTGTTTTTTGATATATATTTTGAGAAAAAAAATTCTTGGAAAATTTTCTAAATCTTTTTTATCTCGGGAAAAAATCGAAAGAAAAAAATAATTCGGGAAACATTATTATAATGTGAAGCTATAGAAGTATGCTGCAATTATTCCAAGACATAGAGATTGTTTCTAATTTCTAACACTAACATGCCCAATCATCGTGGATGAGTGAAGATATCCTGAATAACACAATAGTTATAAAAAACCAGTATACATTTCATGGAATTGATGAGTTTAATAGTTGACATTAAATTGATATGGAAATGTGGTATGTAAAGAACATCATGGAGCATAAAACTACCAGAAATCAAACATCACAATGGAGAATTTAACAATGGAGAATTAGAACTATATATATACAAGGGGTTCAACTAGTGGATAACCATTATAAATAACTTGAGCTGAAAAAAGGAAGACTAATTACTAAAAGCTAACTAATTAGGCTAAATAGAATACACAAAACATATTAAATGAACAAAATATATTAAATCCAATAGTAATATAGGATTTGTTAAGTATCTACTAAAAATATGATTAAAAAAGTAGCTATACTTTTGTCTAAACTTAAACTTTAGATCCAACAAAGTGATTTAGATTTCCATCTTTATTGCACATTCCTTCAATAAAAATTTAAATTTCAACATAACCGAGTTGATTTTGTACATTTATACTAAGTTCAAGCTCAACATTGTCTCTCCTTTCTAAGCTATATCTCCTTTTTAGGTAGGCAATGTGGCGGGACCGGTGCGTATTTTGTTTCTCCACCATGATATTCTCTCAACAAATGGATTAATTGAGTAATTAAAATTTATGTTGGGAACTATGTGTTTGTTAACCGTGATGCGGTTGACCCTATGAGAGGGTTGTGCCTAGGATATAACTTATTTCATTATATGTTTATCATTTGTGGCGAAGGCCATTCGACTCTTGTCAAGCAGAGGAAAGGGGATGAGATATATATCCACGATATCAAGATTTGTCGAAATGCTCCAATTATTTCTCACATTCTTTTTGTAGGTGATTGTTTTTTATTTTTTAGAGATAATAATGGCGAGACATTAGCGATGAAGAACATTCTCGCAATATTTGAGGGAAGATGATAGAGTTTGGAGAAAAATCAATTCTTAGAGAAG
Source organism: Cicer yamashitae (assembly GCA_037974755.1). Taxonomy (NCBI): domain Eukaryota; kingdom Viridiplantae; phylum Streptophyta; class Magnoliopsida; order Fabales; family Fabaceae; genus Cicer; species Cicer yamashitae. The sequence continues at coordinate 4,369,739 of JBBPBQ010020322.1, read as the reverse complement.
ATGATAAACTCCTTTTAGTTGAATAATGGTGGTATTCAATCCAAAAGTATCAATTAGTTCTCTTTGAAATTGATTAGCCATGCAAAAACTTGATGGGTTGCATTGGTTACAAAAACTTTACTAATTTTAGTACATATTTAGTATTACGGTAGAATTGTCATAATCACGGTGCGTCGTCAAAATTTTCAAAAATTATTTATTATAGCTTTTATAAAATTACAGTAATTTATTATGATTCTAATAAGTTCGCCATAATACCAAACATAGACTTTGCAGTACTAGCTGGAAAAACTAAGGTGACCTTTAATGACTTAACCACCGACAATTTATCACTCTACTTTTCAAAACTAAATATTTTCTTCATTGTGATTCTTTTTTTCAAGCATTAGTCATACTTAGGATAAAAATGTGACATTACATTCACTTTTATACCGTTTCATCCATTATACAGATTGAAGATTAGATGAACCAAAATTAAGAATTTTATATGTATTTTATACCGAAAATAATTTAATTTTTTAATTTTTTTTGTGTATTGTAATATTCTTAAAATTTGAAAAAAATACATAATGTACCACAATAAATGCAAATGAAACGGAAAGATAGGAATATGATAGAAGGAATTAATGTGTCAGAGGAGGAGGATACAATGCACCATATCAAGAAGGTTGAAAAGTGAAGATAGATAACGCATATGCAGATTGCAGAGTTCCTCTTGATTTGATTCTTTTTTTTTTTTTTATAACTAAAATAATAATTTAAAATCCAATCTGATTGGCTATATTGGGACCCCTATTTCACATGGCCGAATTCGTCATAATTATTTCCATATTCATCTCCCCTTGCTTCTTTTTATTTATTTATTTATTGTAGTATTAATAAACACTCTTAGATTTTTTCTATCACAGTGTAAGAAAAAAATGGAACATTTATGAAGAATGATCCACGAGACATGGACAACAAAGTTATTTGACCTTGTCATGGGAGGCACTCTACTTCTTCCACTTTCGGTATGGGTGTATACAGGTTGGGTTGTATTGTTTGTGACTAAATTCAATATTTGATATAGATTGGGTTGTATTGTTTGCGACTAAATTCAATATTTGAATCGATCTATTTTATTTGAGTTGGGTTGAACTCTTAATTTGTGATTTTTCCATCAAATTTAAATCAAATCAATCCGATTATGAGTGAATTGGGTTGAGTTTGCAGGTAATAAATAATTTTTTATTTTAAAAAATGTAATTAAATTTAAATACTTGAACATATAAATAACAATAAAATTGTATCGCAACATATTATTCAATACTTAAAATACATCCACAAACACAACAAAACACTTGTATTAATTAAATTAACAACAAATTCTCAAATATAGTTCAATAATTAAATTTTATCTATACATCAATAGTAAAATAATAAATAAAAATATACGTACCACGTCAATGGATTGGAGTTGTAGGTTCATAATGTTAAATCCGGTACTCAAACCTAACATAATTGAGTTTCAATGGGTTGATACGTGTTAAACCCAAACTTAAAAGAGTTGGGTCAAAGTGCGGGTTAGATTGATTTTGGTGACTGAATTTGTGAATTTAACGGTACTCGTGAAACCCCATAACCATCAGCAACCGACGCCTTTATTTTTTCAATAATATATAAAAATCAAACGAGTGGATATGCAAATTGTTTCATGAAATTGTAAGTATCGGTCAAATTAGTCCCTGAATTTTATAAATTGACAAAATATACATTCCATAATTTGTAAAATATTAATCAAAATAATATATATATTTAAACTTCTATTGTTAGATACTATAATGTGACATATTAATTGAATATGTGATCCCTTTGCGTTGATTTCATATCAATGTCATAACATTAACATAACTAATTTGCTATGAAATTTAAATATAATTTCATGGACTAATTTATCAATAATTAGTTCATGCATAATTACAATTACTCACAAATTTGTCTTTGTGATGATAAAACTTCATTGACAAATTTATTCCCGAGAAGATAACATTGATGTGATGTCAACGTTGATAAGCCATATATTCAGCTATTGTATCACATCAAAATATCTAACGACAAAATTTATGGAAAGACTATTTTGATTGATATATTTTATAATTTCAATAATATATTTGTCAATTTAAAAAATTTATAAACTAATTTGACCGATGCTTACAATTTCAAATACCAATTTACCGATTCACTCAAAACCAAATGAATCATAATACATATCACTGGTCAATATATGTTTTTATTTTGACCATCAACACTAATGTCTAAATATGAAAAACGTCGTGTATATAAGATTAATTTGTCGTACATAAGATTAGTTTAATGGTCGAGACAGTAGAATTAAAATAATAATAAACAGATTTATAGAGATCAATCATAATCTTTAGTAACAATACAGACATATTAATATTGATAATTAAAAAAAAGAAGAAAAAAAACTCATGCCGAAAGGTGCCACTATATTTTGTTTTTTTGGTAAATATAAGTCTAAATGTACCACTAATTGACTATCATGTTGCATTATAACCAAATCACAATTTAAGTGGAGGAACATGCATAATATATTCGTACCAATACGTACCGAATAATTTGAGTGGTTCATATTTTTCCATAATTTTATAAGTGATGATCTATGGGGTGTTTTATAAGAAAGATTGCTTCTAGCTCAACCACATGACTATTAATTTGGGCGTGGACCTCCAGGTGGTACTTGTAGCTTGAATGTTACAAAGTGGTGAACACAATAATTTGATTGGGAGAAGTGTAGGTAACATAATCAAAATAAGGTTTGATTGTTGGATCTTGAGAATATATTTTTTCTTTCATATGTGGTAAATCTTAACAAGTTTGTTTTTTGTTTTTTTTCCAAATGCGGTGGATCGTAAGAGTGGTTGGTATTTGAAGAGAATTTAATATGCATGCAGAAATATGTTGGATAATCTAAAATACTCCTAAGAAGGTAAAATGATTGTTTATACACTCATTTTGTTCACCATACTTTCTCTAATATTTGAGATTAGAGAGAGTAAGTCTCTGATTTATGTTATTTCATTTTTTTATTTTAATATTATTTATAATTATTTAAAAATTAATTAGTTATATTAATTTTAATAATAAAATAAATTTTATTTACTCAAATACACTTATTAATTACAGTAAATGAATTTTTTTTATAAATAAAAATATAATAAATAAGATATATTTATAAAAACAATAATTAATATTATAAAATAATAAATAATTTAAGAAAAAAAATAAAAATAAATGAAACATTCATTTTAAGATAATAAAAGTATACTTTTGTAGTTTATTTTTGGCCTTCACCCTTTTATGGCATATGTCCTATAATGGAAATTAAGGGCTGCTTCAAGCCTTCAAATAATGAAGAAGATCTAGTCAAAAAAAATATAATTAATATTGACTCTGCCTTTGGGTGCACTGTTGACTAAAATATGCATGCATTGGAACTGCTACCTCTGCAGTGGCAGGGTTGAAATAAGTACTGCATTTGCATGTGATTTCCCCCAATGATAAATAAATGGCCAAAAACTGAAAAACTTACCACTTATAGTTTGGACATTTAGAAGATTGTCATGTTGTACTAGTCTAGATTAGATCATCCAAAAGATTTGCTTCTTATTCATTATTCAAACATTTATTTTATTTTTCTGACATTTTTCTCTGTAAAACAGAGGTGTAGTGCAGATTTCAGACTCTTTATATATACAAAACAAAAATAAAATAAAAAAAGTATAGAGAAATTGGCTAACAGATACATCCATTAGCTTATTGAATTAATGCAATAACATGACACTGTTTTACAAATTAATTTTGATTTGAATAATTCAGACATCAACCAAATTAATCTCAATTATTATTCCTGATAATATCTTGTGATCAACTAAGCATATGTTTAGAAGTAGGACCCACCATTTGACAAGGTGATGAACAACCTCTAATCAAAGAAGAATAATTAAAATTAGCATAATTAGAAAACATTCCTGAAGGGAAATTAGCAACAACATTATTCAAATTAGGTCTAGTAATCCCCCCAGCTTGTTCAAGACTCTGCACTTGTTTCTTCAAGAACTTCACATAATGTATTGCTTCATCTAACATAGAAGCTGTATCCATTTTTGTTCCACCAGGAACTAATCTCTGCAAGATCCTTATTTTCTCACTTATTCTTTCTCTTCTGTGTCTTGCAGCTACACTCTGTGGATCTTTTGAAATCTTCACGTTTTTTCTCTTTGGTGGTTTAATGGTTTCTGGGTCTATGTGAATAGGTTGCATAACCGCCATTCGGAATATCATTTCTCTCATTGCTGTCATTGATGAACTCTTTTTCTCTAATGAAGGGTATGAAAATGATGAAGCATTGTTTGGTTGAAGAGGATAAGAAGAGAGTGGTGGATTCATCAAACAGAATTCATTTTCTGTGTTGGTGAGATTGAGATTTAGATTGTTGCTGTTGGTGTTATAAAAAGGTTGATATGTTGATTCAGGAAACTTTTCCATTTGCATCATCATTGTCATCATGTTATTCATGCTGCTTTCATCACTAGTTTCTAAGGTTTTCAATATGTCCTCATTATTATCCATGAATGGAATTTTCACACTCTCCTAGGATAGAATTTGAGAGACAAAGAGGAATGGAGAAAATAGAAGGTGGAGAAATGGGGAAGATGAGAAAAGTGAAAGTAGCTAGCTGCAGAGTATGTGAGAGTGTGAAAAAATAAAATAGTGTTGGAGAGAGTACAGAAAGTGCAGGTTGATATGATCTATGTAGCTTACTAACAACAAAAGCAAAAGCAGCAATTTTAGCAGGGAACTGAATGGCCTTTTTATAGCAACTTCATCTCTATGCACTTGCATGGTTTCCACCACTGTAAAGAATTGAAGTTCTGTAATATTGATGTGTGGGGTCATTACTAATAAGAACGGTTGATTTAGAAGGTCAAAGGTGGGAAGCATTTAGATGAATATGAGAAGGGACCACAGCAGTGAGGATTGGTTTGGAAAGATAATGGTAGTGCATGAATGGGATAGTGTTTTATGCGAATCTTATTTACTCAAAGTTGTTTGCTTTTGCATTCAATAAATGATATTTTACTACTTTATAATAAGATAATAATAATAAAGACAGACTCACAGAAGTAGTTAGCCCCACAGTCACATGACAGTTGTCAGAAGATTAGTAACAAATAAATTCATTGTAAGCTTCCTCACCTCAGTCACCGGTGAAAGATACATCACAGGCAGATGTTAAAAGTGTGCCGTGGTCCCAAATATGTAATTAATACACTATATGCTTTGCAGATACAACTGTGAAATTGTGAAAGTTTATTTAGATTTTGTTTTAAGAACAATTCGGAAACATATTCGAAGCACTTGTATATCTAAATGTGTTTCAGAGTGATTAACTCCTGTCGAAAAGTCGTTGGAAGAGAGTGTTTTCCACCATTTGTAATGTACAAACTATTTTTTGCTTAAAAATAATTCCAGAATGAATAACAATGCAGGGTAAGATGGGAAAAGAGAAATTGAAAAAAAATGAGATATTAAATAAATATTAACAAATTTGGCGTGTTCAAACGTTGTTGTTGTATGAAAACATACCAGATAATAGGATAAGATGTACAATTGAATTGATATATTATTATATTGGTGAAAAAGGTGGTCCCTTGCCTGTATTCTTTGTTAATAAATTTTATATTACTTGCACCTATGGTTTTATATATATTTTTAGTTGATTAAACAAGAAGCGGTTGTCTACGCACAAAAAACATGGTCGGATTATGTATTGGCTATTATAGTTACTATGCTTAAGTGAAAATATTTGATTATTGATTGATGTAGAATCGGATGATGGCATATCAATTGATGCAAAATCGATTATGACTAAATCAATTGTAGTTGCCGCGCCTTTCAACGTGACTATTAAGTTTAAATGAACTTCAAGTTCAATATTATATTTTATTAGGTTCACGGTGATGCTTAATATTATCTCAAAAGACTATAACAAAAAGTTGATCGAGTTGAAGTACATATAAATCCACTTTTCTACCTGTGGTTATAGAGGGAAAAATAGGGATAACTGAGACAAAATCGATCAACTTGTGTGGCAAAATTGTAAATAATCACTTATTTTTTTAAAAATATGCATGTAAAGAACATGAATAATTGAAGAGTAGTCGGCTACAAAAGTGTATTTTAACCTTCAACTTAGTTGCATGTGAAAGCATCAGTTTACTAAATGTAAAACCAACATAAATGTATATTTCTTTTAAAATAGGGTTATAAAGATCGTGGTGGGTTGATGTGAAAGTTACCGACTTAGATGACAAAGAGATTTTAAGTTGTGGGTTAAAAACGTAACAAATTTCTTGGTGTAGGTATTTTAATTATTTTAAGTATTGATACTTATTGTAAATATTATATTTAACACACGCAATCAATCAAACAAATTTTTATATATCTTACTTGTTTTCCTTTATCACTTTCCTTTATTTTAAACAGCTTTAATTAATAATTCAACCTTCTACACTAAAATCTCTCTATAGTGGTCTAAATATCCAAAGTGCTGGAAAATAGAATTCATTTTTTACCATAAGCAGATGATGAAAAATTATAAAATCATTGTCATAATTGCAAATTAACTTACATGTCATCTTTCCAATGGATCAAACAAAGGATCAACCAAACAAAAGATAATTTACTGATTATACAACTAGTCAATTAAACGCCAAATTTTGTACAACGATAACTCTTTTTAATAAATAAATGCAGGATTCTCCGGACTCATTATTTTTCACAAAAACATTTGGTTACTTAGAGTTATCTCATACTTCTAATCTGACATCAAACTTTTTTAACATATTTTTCTCTAAATATCATGTACTTATTATTATCTCATCATTTTGTTTTTATTCTTATAACTAATTTACAACTTTTTTACTTCAAATTTGAAAAATATGTGAAATGGAAAAAAAAACACCTCTGACTTTCCTCATAAGAAAAATATATATACACGTGAAATATATAAAATATTAATTAGTTAATTTAACGTTTAACAATTGAAATTGTATTCAAATAAACAATCATATGAAAAGTAATGGATTAGAGTACCCTTGTATTCTTTTTTTAATATAGTTTCGTTGTTTAAATATAGATGAAAAGTGAAGTTATTTAGACTTTAACTTTTAAATAACTTTTTAACCTTGCATCTTTGTAGAAAAATAAAAA
>JBBPBQ010020322.1:4349624-4362150 GCA_037974755.1 Cicer yamashitae | reverse complement strand
ATTCTATCAAAATATATGTGAGTATTTGCTTAACGGATATTTTATAAATTTTTAAGTATTTTGGATATCTATAAATATTATCTTTTAAAGAAAAAAAAATTATTTATGTATAATTTTATTTTTGCATTATTTAAAATTTTCCCTCATATTTTATCAACAAAAAATTTAACACATATAAATATTGGTATATTAACCCATAAATAAAATATATAGATTTTTTAACCCCGCATCTTTGTAGAAAAATAAAAATTGTACCTATAAATCTTATGTAGCGATAAAAATAAGTATTCACGGATACAAATATTACTATTCCGCTACACTAATCGTTTGATAACAATGTATTATGATTTTTATCTATATTTGTACGAGTATTCAATTAATGAATATTTTATGAATTTTTAAGTATCCTTAGATATATATATGAATATTATCTTTTAAATAAATAAAAAATTATTTATGTTTAAAAAAAAATTATTGCATTATTTAAAATCTTCTCTTCTGTTTTGTCAAAAAAAATAATAATAATAACACATAGAAACCTTAATATATTAACTCATAAATAAAATATATAACAAATTTAGTCATAAAAACTATTACAACATGTGAGATTTAATAATTTACTATCAATCCAGATATTTGCAGGTATAGATACAATTACATTCACATCCCTACCCAACAACTAATATATAGTCAAAATATTAAGTTACCGCCTGATACTGTTGCTGATCTTATCCACATATATTCCCGATATTTTTGTCATCCTTATTCCTATATAGTCCCCCTAGCCTCATCTATCTAACTATTAGTCAAATAATTCGACAATGTTGCCTCTTTTCTCTGTTTCTTTTTTTACAAGTGTTATCTCATCTCTGTTTCGTTGAAAAAATTTCAGACTAATTCTGCTATGTTATTAAACTTTTCATAAATGATAAAATACACAAAGTTTAATACAGTAGATGTTTGTTTCTTCTTTTTACTTCCAAAAAACTAAGTATAACAATTGTAAAAAATTGCGCGTATAAGAAAAAATCTGCTCCCTTTTTTGCTCCATGGAGTTCAACGTTAGAATGAAATGCTGGTCAATGGTCATGGAAGGAGAAGAATGGGCTAATCTTGTTTTTTGGGTCAAATAATGGGCTAATAAGTGAGGGCACTATACTAGTCTATATGGGCTTTGATTTTGAAAATTGATGTTTCTTTAAAGTTTTACTTCATACCTCCACACATAATCTTCCTAACCCCAAGATTTTCAGAAGTCTTGGTTTGCCTTTTTTAAAAATTTTGATTTTTTTTTGAGTGGGTACTACTTCTAGTACCACTTATTCTGAATGTATATTTGATTTAATTCATATTGATATATAGAGACTTTTCTTCGTAGTCATAAGTATTTCAGATTATTACTCTAAACATATTTGAATTTATCTTATAAAAAACAAATCTAAAATTATAAAGATTGATGCATATTTTTTCATTCTTATTCAAACTCAATTCCTTAAGAACCTTAAGGTTGTTAGATTTAATAACTAGAGTGAATTCCTAAATCCTAATTTCTATGCTAAATATGAAATTATTTATCAAACATTTTGTGTTGAAACGCTACAACAAAATTTTGTTGTAAAATGGAAGTACATACATATTCTTAATGTAATTAGGAGCTAGTTGTTTCATGCTAATCGGTCTAAATATTTTTGATCTTTTGTTGTCCAACGTGTTTTATTAACAGTTTACATTAATGTTCCATTAACAATATATCTCCTTTTTTAATTATTGTACAAACAATGACCTGGTTTTCAAGATTTAAAAGGTTTTAGATCCTTATGTTTTGTTTCTATATTATTGCAAAATAGAACTAAGTTGAATCATAGAACTACAAAATGTATTTTTCTTGAGTTTGAGTTTGGAACAAAAGCATACATTGCTTAAGATTTGCATACTAGGGAAATGTCATTTTTTTCCTAGGAATGCCATTGTTTATGAACATATTTTTCCATACTTTCCTAAAAATGATTATTGTGATGATAATATAGATAATGCTGCTTATTTAAATTCCTTTAACTTCTTGCCATAACCTATTGATCAAAATTATTTCAATAACAATGAAAACAATACCAAGGCATACAAAATGCTTCATTTTAGTGTGAATAATAATTTTGGTAAATGTGTCGCTGCAACTGAAATTCTACAAAAGTACACCAGGTCTAGGCAGATATGATCCTATATCAAAGATTTACATTATCTTCAATTCAATTCTACAGTTTTTTTTTTTTTTTTATTTAGTCAAATTCAGATAAAACGGTACCTTATCTCTTATCTGCATTTCTATATTAGAAATCTATTTTCATAACTCATCTTAGGTATGTTCTTGCTATTTCCATTATTATTGAACCTCAAAATTATAATGAAACAGTTAAATTTTAACTAATGAATGAGTCACTGCTAAGCAAACTGAATTAAGAGCTCTTGAAGCTAATAAAACTTGATAGTTGATTGATTTACCTCATGGTATGAATATTATAGGATATAAGTGGATTTATAGGGTTAAGCACAAGACAGATGGATATGTTGAAAGTTGAAACATATAAGGTTAGATTAGTGGCCAAATTATTCAGACAATTAAAAGGAGTGGATTTTCTTGATACATATTCACCAGTGGCATAATTAACCAATGCTAGTCTTCGTCTTGCCTTGACTTCCACTAAAAATTGATTTTAAAACAATTAGACATCGCCAATATTTTTCTTCCTGGAGATCTCCGTGAGGAAGTTTATGTGTCTTTTCCTTTGGATATCCTGTTTTCAATCTTGATCAAGGGTGTCATTTAATTAAGTCCCTATATGGTTTAATACATGTTAGGTTGTTAAATTCTCATCTACTTTATTATCTATTGGTTTTCATCATTTCAAGCATGATCATTCTCTTTTTATAAATAAAAATTTGTTTCTTTTACTATTTTGTTGTTTACATTCATGACATTATTTTTGCAGGTGATTCTGAATATGAAATTAATCTAATAAAATATTTTTTCATTCAATTTTTCACGTCAAGGACCTTGATGATTTGAAATACTTTATTGGGCTAGAGATATCTGGTTCCAATAAAGGAATTCATGTTTGCCAACGGAAACACACTTTGGCATGAAATCTTATGCAAGTCTTTTAGCAGCTAGGTCATAAAGCACACCAATCACCGATGATTGCAAAAGCCTTTTCAATTTAGTAGTTATACCAAAAGATCCTAAATCACTTAGAATAATAATTGGACGACTCGTCTATTTCACCAACACATGATTAAACATTAACTTTGTTGTTCGACAATTAAGTCTGTTTATGTAAAATCCTATAAATAACTTTTTTAGCGTGACCATGAGAATGATCATATATATCAAATCTACGCTAACACAAAATTTATGATTTTCTACCATATCAGTATCTTAATAGAAAGCCATCAACGACTTAAATTGGGCTACATGCCATAAAACAAGAGGATTTGTGATTAGTTTTGTTATGTTTTTTTTTGTTTGTTAATATGCTAAAATCGAGTAAATAATTTTGCATAGTGATTTGAGTGAATTCAAATTCAACTTTTTTTTTGTTTGTAATAAATTAATAATTAATTATAAAAAAAATACTAAAATAAAATATGCCTAATTTTTTTTCTTCCGTCTGTCTAGTTGATATTGTTGTGATCGTACACACAGCACCAATCACAAAGCGCACAACTCCTAAACCTAATCCCAGTCCCGTGATTAGTGTCATTTAAAACCACCGTTGTTACCAGTCCCATCCGCGTCGTCTTTATTCAAAACCGTTTCGTAGGGTAACCCTCTAGCTATTCTACAATACACTTCATCGCAACCTCATCACTACACCACTCTCATCACAACCGTCCGATTCATCAACCACATAATCCTCACAACACTCTTTACCCAAAACGACGTCGTAACCAATACATCACACCATCACATCATGAAACATAACACAGAGGAAAAACATGCATTGATGAATGACAACTGTAAACCATTAATTTCCCATCTTTGGCGCTTAACACCATGTGACTACCTCTGTTCCTGTCTATCAAAACAAAACCAAAATAAAAAAACATTGTAACTTCACACACTTCTTCTCATGGCTTCCTCTACTCTTCTCAAGCTCATTCTCACATTTCTACTATGTTTTTTTCTTAGCCTCAACAAGCGCGTGGATGCACAGATCGAAGAGACAACATTGAATCTCATGTCTGATACTTTAGAATTTCCAACTACAATGTCACTTTACGACGAAGAAGACATGGACGGTGATGATTTGAGTAGAAGATCCTTATTCTGGAGTAGAGTGAAGTACTACATATCTTACGGTGCACTCTCTGCTAACAGAATCCCGTGTCCACCACGTTCTGGAAGATCTTATTATACACACAACTGTTACAAAGCTAGAGGACCTGTTCATCCTTACTCTAGAGGATGCTCTGTTATCACGCGCTGCAGGAGATGAAATAGGTTCTTTTTTTTTAAATTGTTTTCTCAGATCGAGAATTAAATTTAAAATTAGGTAAGTTTGTGTTAGATTTATTGTTGAATTAATTAAAGCATTATTAGTTGTTCTAAATTTGGGTTATATTTTGTTCTATATGTTTGATCCACCTTTGGACTTTAAGCTTGGATTTTGTGTGTGTGTGTGTTAGTAATATATTATGATGGATGTGGTTCTTTTATGGGATTATTTGTTTAATTATTATTACTAGTAAATTGTAGTGTTTCCCTATCATGTTTCGTTGGTGTGTGCTACGTATATAAAAAAGATAAATTTTATTTTGTCTTTGTCAAATTATAGATAATTTATTTATAAATTTTCAAAAGACAATGGATGTCTTACTTTATAATAAAGTTATTTGTTGAATTTCAAATCAATTTTTACTTAATTATAGTACTGAAAGTTTTCTTATCAATTGAATTAAAACAATAACTTATTATATTGATACACAATTAAAATATTTAAAAATCTGTATAAATTATTATAAATAAACCTTCAATTTAATCTTTAAATTAATATTTTAAACCAATTTAATCTATAAACTATTGAAAGCAACTGAAAGGTCCTTTCATTTATCAAATTAGTAGTCCTTTCGTTAACCAAACAATCCAAAGATTCCAAACCAAACAAAATATTACAAAATAATCAACGACATAAGTAATCAATAACACAAATAGATATAGAAAAATAAATAAATAAATTATATCATATTTATAGTAATTTAAACATATATTTAATACAACTTTGATCTATTTCTACGATGTCCTCCATACCTTATCTAGTGTCAAGTATGTCACTAGATAAAACTTTGATTTATATTTTTATCCAACTCACATATGTGATCTAAGTGTAACATTATTAATGCAAATATCACATCATTAAAATAATTTCCAGTATTAATAAATAACGAAATTAAACAATCTATTTTTGAAAGAGGAGATGAAAAATTCATTTCGGACAAAATAGATAGATTAAACGTGCATTTAAGTATTCATTTACAAAACTATGTCATTATTGATATTTTAAACCATGTATCGTGTTTAAATGTGTTTTAATAATTATATATATATATATATATATATATATTGTTTTTTCTCTTTTAGTTAAGAAAATTGTATTAATAGTGTAAAAATTTGGATTTAATTTGTATGTATTGACAATTTAAAGATATTTTACACTGTCAAATAATTATAATCGCCTGATCAATAAAATTATTTGACTTTTTTCATTATTACTTTTAAAGTCACTTATGAATGTTTGCTATGTGCCGACATTGTAAAACTTTTTACATTAAAAAAAACAATTAAACTCTAAAAAAAATTAATATTTTAAAAAAATTAATATTTAAAAAAAGTTAATTTTTAAAAACTAATTTTTAATTATTAAAAATGTCAACCAAAATTTAATGTACTACGTAATTTTAATAATCGTTAACAGTTTAATTGTTAATATATCTTTATAAATTTATAAGTTAAATTTTTTTATACAATATAATATTATATTTCTTATTTATCTTTAAATTTAAAAAAATTTACCATCCAAATATTTCGGTACTACTATAACTCTAACTCCACAAATATCCGCGCTCTCTGCTCATAATGTGGAACTAAATTAACTTCCTATATATATAATAAAAGTGGGTTACTCAAAAAGTGATAAACAGAAAAGATGAATTGGGTTCGCGGTCACTCACTAGGCAGTGGAACCTTTGCCACCGTCAATTTAGCCATACACACTCAACACTCCGTTAACTTTCCGTCTCTTACCGCCGTCAAATCCACCTATGCTTACAATTCTTATTCTCTCCTAAACGAGAAACATATACTCGATCGTTTAGGATCATCACCATTTATTGTCAAGTGTTTTGGCCACGATCAAACTCTTGAAAACGGGGTAAACTTTTATAATCTTTTTCTAGAATATGCCGCCGGTGGAACACTCTCCGATCAGCTCAAGAATCACGGCGGTAAGTTCCCCGAAACTCTCGTTCGCCGTTACACCAAGTCAATTGTCAAAGGACTTAAACACATTCACGAAAACGGGTTTGTTCATTGCGACGTGAAGCTACAAAACATTCTTGTATTCGACGATGACAACATTAAAATTTCGGATTTTGGTCTTTCAAAAGAGAAAGGATTAAAACTTTGTAAAAAATGGGAGTGTAGAGGAACTCCTATGTTTATTTCACCAGAATCAGTGAGGGATAATGTGTATGAGTCTCCGACAGATATATGGGCACTTGGCTGCACCGTCGTAGAGATGGTTACCGGAAAACCAGCATGGAATATGGATGATAATGATAATATTTGGTCGTTGTTTATTCGAATTGGGATTGGAGAAGAATTGCCGTTGATTCCTGAAGAATTATCACAAGAAGGAAAAGATTTTCTTGAAAAGTGTTTTGTTAAGGATCCTTTGAAAAGATGGAATGCTGAAATGCTTTTGAAACATCCTTTTATTTTCGAGGATTTTCGAGGATGACGAAACTATTTCATCGTCATCATCCGATACTGACGTGTACGATGAAATTGTTTCGTTAGAGAAAAAGTTAGTTAATGAATCAGTCATTATTTCCACCATCTCCAATAACCCACTTCGATTTTCTTCAATTGGCTTCTTCAACTGTAACAACAGTTACGACAGTGTCTCATATTTTGGATGAATCGGAATTTGAGCATGGTTTTACTTCGCCGCGGCAGAGAAACTACGACTACTAGTCATAGAACAAAGAACATTAGATTGGTCGGAATCGAATGGCTAATGATTAGTTCGGTCAAATTAGAATTTTTATGAAGACTCTATCATGTTGCAAATACTTCAACAACCTTCATATCACATGATTCATGTCCAAAACTAATCATCTTGGAGTAATTTTTTTAAGCTAGGAGTAGCATCAGTGGATTCAATATATTCGTGGTTTTAGTGCTACTGTGGCGATTGTACATATTAAATTTTTCTATACTCAAAGTTTTATTAGATATTCAATATTCAATCATTTAATATTATATCATTCTTTTATATTTAATAATTTTGAATTGAATTTATTTTGTATTTCTTACCGATATTTAACAAAACTTCAAGTACTTATAATTTTATTTGTTCTTTTCATTCAACAATTAGGTTTTCTAATTTCTAGTTTGTTTTCTTCTAAATTGTAGAAGTTTTAATGCTCACCAAAAGAACTGGAAAATTTCATGCGATGATTATATATCTATAGCACCATTCTAGGAACAAGTTGATTAAGATCTTCATCTTAATTTATCTTTTATTCCTTATTTAGATATTTCTTTGATACTTTAAGCGGTGTTCTTGGAAGATCATGATAAAAAATTATCTAGATTATCTAAATAAGGAGCGGTATTATTGAATTAATTATCTAGATTCTGTCAAAAATAAAATAAAATAAAATATTATCTAGATAAAAATAGATATATTTATTTAAATAATTAGTTTAGTAGTTGGTTAAGTTGGTGATATTTATTAAGAAATTAATTATTATTATCTTTTGATTGTGAATTTTTGGATAACAAGAAAAAATAAAGATGTTTTTACAGAAGAAAAAGAAATAAAGATATTTGTTAAAAGCAATAAAAGTAAAGATATTTTTTAGGGAATAAAAATAAAGATATTGTAACCCGAAGCTTAGGCCTAAGACTGTGACGATATAGTTAAGATATAAAATTATAAAGACGAAGTCAAAAAAAATTATAAGGGGCGTATTTTTTCTGTATATATATTTTTTTTTTAATTTTTACCATTTATTGCTCAACTTAATCATTTATCTTTAAATGCTAAACTTATCCTAAATTTAACTCTATCACTCAAATAATTTTTTTATCATTAATTTATTGCTCAGTTTTGTAATTCATTTTTAATCACTCAACTAATCTCTAAATTTATATTTGTAGAATCTTTAACATATATCTTTAATATCTTTATGACACATGTTAGGATCATCATTTTTAACCATTTTATTTTATTTTTGTAACTTTTTGTTATTGAGAGTCAACACGTTGAAAATTTAGCGCAATTCTATAATTCTATTTCATAAGGAGCAATGCAATCCTATAATCTCTTTTAAAATATTTTGCATTGATTTTTTTTAATCTCTTTAACAATTTTAGGATTAAATATATGTATTTATTCCATATAAAATTTAAACATTTTAATTTTAGTCCTTATAAAATAAACACAACAATTTTTGATCCATATAAAGTTAGTATGTACACAACTTTAGTCCCAAAAGAAATATCAACATATATTTTTTTACTGAATTTTTACACATAAGTTCCCAACATTATAAAAAATATATTCTCCACAAAAAATGAGTTCATAATTTAATGATTGGGTCTATATTTTTTTTACATTTAACTAGGGATTTTTATATTTAAAAAATTTACATTCATTTTATCCAAAGTTAAAAAAATTTAAATTTTTATGGAGAATATTTTTTTGTAATATTTTAAACATACTTGCAAAAACTTATTCTAAAAATTAATTTATAATGTATATGAGTTTCTAAAGAGAACTATAATGTATATGAGTTTCTAAAGAGATATATGGACACTTGCTTGTGCCGTCATAGAAATGGTTTTCGTTTATTAAAGATGAATTATCATAAGAATGAAAAGATTTCCTCGCATAAGTGTTTGCTTTTGAAATATACCGTTACTGTTGGGATGATGAAATTGTTTCATCCTCGGAGACTTAGTTAATGAATCTCTACGGTTAACACATTCAATGCTAAAAAATTAAAATGTTGCACCAAAACAAGCACTTGCGTTTTAACACCAAAAATTAAAATGATAAAAATTCGCCGTGCAACCTATAAATGTACTAAACAGTTGATCCATTTAACCTTAATTATAATCAAAGTTACACAATTAAATGCATTTAATTTTTTTTATCTCATTAAATTAGAAATACAACGATACTAAATTAGTTAATTCTTTCTTGTAATTCCAAAAAAATTAATACAAACATATTAACAAAGGCAAATTATCAGTGTGTTTGTTTGATAAAAATAATAGCATTTGTGTGATAGATAAGAGAGAAAAATAACACACAATTTAAAAACACGAAACTTATCTCCGAGAATAAATGATGTAATTATCTAAAATATCATATTGTACTCTATCAATTTTTACTAGGTTTTTCTATCTCATCTGCATGAATTCATTAATTGAGTTTTCTCTTTTACGCAATGCGATTTTTCTCTTACTCCATCACGCATTCAGCTGTTCCCATTTTTTCTCTGCGACTAGTTTTTTTATTTGATTTCTCTACATCGTTGTTTTGCTTGTGTGTTTATTTATTTCTTTTTTATGATACTCAATGTACATTAATCAATTTTGGAATGTGTCTACTTGATTATTGATAATGAAAATACGATTTTGTTTATAGATTGGAAATTTGGTTAATGGTAGGTTAGTTTATGAACTGTTTTACACATCTGATTTATAGTTTTTGCTGACTTAAATATCAATTAGAATGATAACTAAAAAAATGTGAAATATTCTGAAAGTGATGGAAGAATTATTGTAAGATGGGATGACAATAAAAATGAACTATTTCTAAAAATTTGCAAAAGAAATAAAGGCTAGAATTATGGTTGTAAGTTTGGTTCTATAATAGGTGTATTTTATGACCATAATTGTGATTGCTGTTTTGTCAAATATATATTTGAGTCTAACATATATGTACATCATGTACGTTGATATGTGTAGAGCATTATGTAAATTTGTATGGGTAGAGTATCATGTAAATTGGTATGAATAGAGCATAATGTAGTTTGATATGTGTATTGTGACTAAAATTTATTTTCTAATTTTTTTTAATTATTAAAATTACACTTTTTTTTATCACAAAAATCATGTATTTAAAAAAATGTATTTTTAAAACAAATATATTTTCTTGAAAATCATTTTTTATGTCATATATAGTAATTTTGTAGTTTAAAAAATTATTTTTACAAAATTGTAAACAAATAGATTAAAATTAATTTTTTTAAAAATATTAATTTTTATAATAATAAACAAATGAGAGTTAAAAAATTATTTTTTTAAAATTTCTAAAAAATAATCTCTAAATAATTTAAAACAAACATTATTTTTATTTTATCTCAAAACTAACAAACCTTGTAACTCCTCAAATATCGCATATGTAAATAAAAACAGAATCGCAAGATATACCATAAAATCAGGCGTCAAAAATATATCTATCCTTGTATTATGGACCGACTAAATATACAAATTCCTCTATATAAAAAAAAAAAGAAAGAAACATCTTATATATATACAGTGAATCAAAGTGGGTTACTATATTCATCGAGAAAAAAAGTGATAAACAGAAAAGATGAATTGGGTTCGCGGTCACTCACTAGGCAGTGGAACCTTTGCCAATGTCGACTTAGCTATACACACACAACACTCCGTTAACTTTCCGTCTCTCACCGCCGTCAAATCCGCCTATGCTTACAATTCTTATTCTCTCCTAAACGAGAAACATATACTCGATCGTTTAGGATCTTCCCCTTTTATCGTCAAGTGTTTTGGCCACGATCAAACTCTTGAAAACGGCGTAAACTTTTATAATATTTTTCTGGAATATGCCGCCGGTGGAACACTCTCCGATCAGCTCAAGAATCACGGCGGTAAGTTCCCCGAAGCTCTCGTTCGCCGTTACACCAAGTCCATTCTGAAGGGACTTAAAGACATTCACGAAAATGGTTTCGTTCATTGCGACGTGAAGCTACAAAACATTCTTGTATTCAACAATGACAACGTTAAGATTTCGGATTTTGGTCTTTCCAAGGAGAAAGGATTAAAACAGGAAGAAAAATGGGAGTGCAGAGGAACTCCGATGTTTATGTCGCCGGAATCGGTGAACGATAATGTGTATGAGTCTCCGGCGGATATATGGGCACTTGGTTGCACCGTCGTGGAGATGGTTACAGGAGAACCAGCATGGAATATGAGTAATGATGAGAATATTTGGTTGTTGTTCGTTCGAATTGGGATTGGAGAAGAATTGCCGTTGATTCCTGAAGAATTATCACAAGAAGGAAAAGATTTTCTTGAAAAGTGTTTTGTTAAGGATCCTTTGAAAAGATGGAGTGCTGAAATGCTTTTAAAGCATCCTTTTATTTTCGATGATGATGAAACTATTCCATCGTCAAAAACTCACGTGTCTGACCATGAAATTGTTTCACTAGAAAAAGAGTTATTTAATGAATCTTCATGGTTATCGCCGTCTCCAACAACCCAATTTGATTTTCCTCAATATATTTCTTCAACTGTAACAACTGTTTCGACAATGCCTCAAAATTTAAATGAATCAGAATTTGAACATGGTTTTGCTTCACCAGAGGAGAGACTACAGCTACTAGTCACAGAACAGAGACCGTTAGATTGGTCGGAATCAGATGAATGGTATTTTGTTCGATCAAATTAGAATTTTTTTGAAGCGTGTTGAAAATACTTCAACAATCTTCATATCACATATATGATCCAAGTCCAACCAACACTAATCATATTGGAGTAATTTTTTTAAGCTAGGAATAGTATTAGTGGATTCAACAAATTCACGGTTTTAGTGCCACTTGTGGCGAGTATATATATTAAATTTTTCTGATTCTCAACATTTCAACATTTTGTTAAATATTCAACGTTGAATCATTTAATATTATATTACTTTTTATATTTAATTATTTTGAATTGAATTTATTTTGAATTAATTTTGCGTTTAGGTACCGATACATAACAAAACCCCGTGTACTTAAGAATTTTATTTGTTCTTTTCACTCATCAATGAAATGAAGTTTTCTAATTTCTAGTTTCTTTTCTTCTAGATCGATCGTTGAAGTTTTAATGCATACCAAAAGAAGTGGAAAATTTCACGTTGATGATTATATCTCTTAGCAGTTAGCACCATTCTAGGAAGAAGTTGATTGAGATCTTCGTATTAATTTATCTTTTTTTTTTTTTTTTTTTTTATTT
>JBBPBQ010020322.1:4299716-4349346 GCA_037974755.1 Cicer yamashitae | reverse complement strand
TTTTTTTTTTTTTTTTTTTTTTTTTTTTTTTTTTTATTTTAAAATTTAAATTATCGGAAATTTAATGTTTCCATTTTGACTGAATTCTTGATTTAAAATTGATTTAGATTTTTTTTATACTTTGAATGGTGTTCCTTGAAGATCGAGTTATTTTAATTAAAGTGAGTATCGTTGAATTTGAATTCAAATCTTTACCTAAATTCTGTCTAAAATAAAATCTTACCTAGGTAATATATATATATATATATTAAATAATTAATTTAGTAGTTAATAAATTGATGATTCTTATCAAGAAATTAATTTTTATTATCTTTGGAATTTGAATTTTTGGGCGAAAAAAATTAAAGATGTTTTGAGATAAGAAAAGAAATAAAGATATTTGTTAGAACTAAAAATAAATAAAAGTATAGATTTTATTGTTAGGATATAAAAAATAAGAGTAATATTTTGTGGACACCCATATAAAATATTTAATATATAAAAATAATTTTATTTATTATTTAAAATCTGTTTTTTTTTTAATTATTTATTAATAAATTAATAATATCAATGTGGTGGGAGGCGATTGACCACCGTAGAGTTATCGAAGTTCCGCCATCAACTACTATGGACCGTCCCAACCTCAATCACCGACTACCATAGGTGGTTTAAACTCCACCGCGACCACCGGCCAACCACCATCAATAGTGTTATGTCAAATGTATCTCATTTATGAATGTATATGTATAACTACTTTAAAGATAAATATATTGTAACTTGAAGATTAGGCTTAATATTATGACAATATAGTGAAGAGATAAAATTATAATCTATACAAATATGCCACTTCGTATCGGATAGATTTTTTTATTTTTTATTTTTATCATTTATTACTCAATGTTACAATTTATCTTTAATCACTTGACTAATATCTAAATTTTTCTCTATCTTCAATTTTGTCTCTCCATATTTTTTAACAACTTTATTTTTTTTTAATTTTTTCTTATTAAAAATCAACACGTTGAAAACTTTGGTGCAAAGTATAAAGAGTCATGAGATTCTATAATCTCTTTTATGATATTTTGAATTGTTTTTTTAATCTCTTTAATATTTTTAAAAGTCCATAAATTTATGGTATTTTGTTAATCTCTTTGTAATTTATTCACTTCTATGATGGATCGTCATTTAACTTCTTTCATAATATTTTGATGTCTTTTTACAAATAATAATATTTTTATGGGTTAAATAAATTTTAGTTTTATTTCGATTTTAATACTTTCAAAATAAAAATATAATTTTTAGTCCTTACAAAATTATCGAGTAGGCAGTTTTAATCCCTATATTGTTAAGTCAACGTATATTTTTAAATGAATTTTTGATGGCATGTTTATATTATTATAAAAAATTCATCCAAATAATCAGCTCAAATTTAATTTCTAGGTCCATATTTTCTTTACTTTTATTTTAAGTTTTTTACATCTAAAAAAATCATATTTAAATCATCCTAAGTTAAAAAATTCTAATTTTTTGTGGAATAACTTTTTATGTTGTTCTTAATATGTTTGCCAAAAATCATTCAAATTTTTTTAATTTGAAGGACAATTAAACATGTTTCATCTTAATAAAGACTAAAATATTTGTTAAATAATTTTATAGAGATTAAAAATAGTATTTTTATTTTATAAAATTAACATGGAAAATATTTGAAATTTTATAGGATCTAAAAACATATTTAACTCTAATTTTAATTTCAGATATATAAATAACACAAATATATATTAATAAGTGGGGTGGTAGCATTTAGAAAATAACTTTAAAGTTCTCATTGCTACACTTTTTTATATATCTTCAACAAATTATATGCAACCTCTTAATGACCAGATAACTTAATCGAACAAAATTTGTAAAAAAAAACATTCTATGTATCTCAATTTCTTTTCAATTCTCGTTAACCTCATAAAGACCAAAATATATAACCATATATACTACTATTCTTCAAACTTAATTACAACCCTAACAATATTCTTATAAAAAAAAGCTATTACTCACAGCAAGATACCCTTTTTCAAGCTTATGTCTTTAGCCTCTTTTCCTTATTTACCACGTGCTCGCCTTCCTATGTATAAACCAACTAGAAAAGGGAACGTGATTAATAAAGAAAAAGTTGTTAAAGTTCTTTTTAATTTTTTTGACAAAATAAAGTTGCTCAGTTCTTAATTTAGTTGGTATTCACAATATTTTTTTTTAAAAAAAAATTATATATCATGTTATGCGCTAAACTCAAAATACTATAATCTAAGTCCATCAAAAAATTTGGGCCACTTCAGGTCAACATGATCTAATTAATAATGACATTGAAACTTTTTAAAATTAGGGTATATCTCGTTTTATGAAGGGACTCAAGTCGATGACTATGGTAATTTACTTAAACCCTCGATCATAGCCACCAGATGATCGAAAAGAGAATTCGATGATGATGGACCATGATAATTCACCTACGTTCGCATCGTGAGGACTTGACGACAATTAGGAATGGCAAAGCGGACTGATTCGTCCCATTTGTCCCGCCCCATGATTAGTCCACCAAAAAATGGGACAACTTAGGTGGTTGAGTCGAAAGTACAACTCTGTTTCGCTATATTGTAGACTTGCGAGTTTGCCCGTAAAAAATAATAGTTTTTTTACATTTCACATAATATAAACATTAAAGGGCACGACGATCAATCATAAACATCAACATAAAAGTAATAGTATTTTTTTACAATAGAAAATGCAGGTAGTGAGATGAGAAAATAAAGTAACCATTAATAAAACAATTCTCAAAATAAATTTACCAACTTTAACAATTTCAAAGGACAAAACAAAACCATCATTAGAATAAAAGAAATTAGTAAAGCAAAATACTATAATTTTCATTCTCTACCAGTTTTTAATGGATATCCTTTTTCTAATAGCAGCAGGAAAAATTTTATAAAAAAATTAGTACTTTTTTAAAATTTGGTTCGACGGATTAATCCACCCCATTTTTTATGCGAGCTGAACGGGACATACCAACTTAAGTAGCTGAGTTCAAATCTTAATAGCGGGTTAAACGTGTCGACCTGACGGGTTCAGCCGATTTTGTCACTCCTAATAATTATTAATGGCAATGACAATTCCATGATAAAAAGGACACGCGCCCACATCAGAGGGCGATTCGAGAATTAGTAATTTCCCTCTCCGGTGATCATACATAATCCTTCTAGAAACTCATCTAGTATAAAAGAATGACATTTAGAACTGTATAAATACACTAAGATTTTAACCTAAAAAACTTCTAATTCTAACGCAAACTAATTATTTGATCATTAGAGTTTGTGCAGATACACCACCCATGACCACCCATGCCGAGGATATTGGAACAACTATTGTCACCTTCAATGTACCAAAACACCATTTTTTGTCCCGAAGTTTGGATTCCACATTCGATACAGAATATGTTGTATTACTATGCTTAAATGCATTTCTATTGCAATTAATTATGTTCCACTAGTGTGTTTGTAGTTTCAGTATTGGTTTTTATTTAACTTATTTTTTGGATTTTGTGTATTTGCTATACTTATAAACTACACAATATCCCGTAAGAAACATGCAATTATTTAATTATGGGTTCTATAATTAAAGTTAAGGGTCCATATAACTATGTTCAATATATATGTTACATGAACTCGTATCAATTTCAGTATCATAATATCTGTATAATTAGACGTATCTAAATAATTTTTTATCTAGGTAAGTAAGATAAAACAATAGTGTCCATATATTTGAATCTATCTAAATTTAAGTTGCTACTCTATATTATATACTTTAAATTTTAATTTTAATTCAAAATAAAATTATTGAGGATTTGTAAAAACAGATGACGCTCAAATTAAATTGTTTATCTATTAAAATGAGCCCAATCTTAATAAATTTAATTTTTTTTATAAAATAACGGAGAATATTCTTTGGTTAAAATAAAAATATTAAACAATTATTCCATAAAATAAATTAAATAAATATTTGAAACATGTATTAATCACACGAAAACTGTAAGATTAGAAGAAGAAAAAAAGATGAAAGTAGAATGTAAAAGGACAAAAACAAAAAGGTTGAATTGTGAAAGATAAATTTATCCAAAAAAAGTTCCTACTACAAAGAGGTATCTTCAAAACTTAATCTCCTTCTTTCTTCTCTTTTTTGTTCTATCTCTCTTTCTTTTTATTTAAGAGAAGTGATTTTTGACCAATTTTTATTCCGAAGTCATTTTTCTAAATCATTTTTCACTTACTATTTTATCGAAATAAGTAATTTTTACACAGTTATTTATTTATTTATTTTTGTGTTTTTCTTGATTTCTTCATCTTAGTGCGTCGTCTTATAATTAACAATTATGGGCATCTAAATTTATGTTACTTACGGCTAGATAAAAAATTATTATATGTTACTTACTACTAGTTAATGTAATGTCGTATTTGCTATTCAAGGTCTTTCTTCTTTGTTCATTATAGAATGGTGGTTTGGAAATTTTTAAGTCTAGAATCACTCCCTCTAAGTTGTTTTATTATCTCATTTCAGCTAAATAAGTGGTTTATACAAATTTAATTTTTGTTTCGTATTTTTTTTATGTTTTCGTCGTCTGAGTGCGACGTTGTTTGTTTGTCGTCTTGGTGCAATACTTTTTTTTTTTTTTTCATTGTATTGTAATGTTTGCTTAATTCAGATTGACATAGTAGTTTTAATCAATTACAAATTTTAGTCAATAATTTTGACGTCGTCAACGTTACATATATGAAACATGAGTATTCCGAACACTTGAATTTTGTCATATATTTAGACATATTATCGTGTTGTGTTATTTTGTCGTTTTGTACTATTAACCTAGATGTTATGAGTTTATTGGCAAATTCATTCATTTTATTTTATCGAATTTGTATTGTATTAGTATATATTATCAATTTGAATAAATAAATATAGTTTCTTTTAGTAATTTTTTTTAAATTATCTTTGCCGGTAGTGATTGTTAAAAATAGTGTGATGGCAACAGAGAAAAGACAAAAAAAAGTGTGAAATTACGTGGAAAAATATAAATTTATATGAATCAGACAGATATGCTTTGATTTGATTTTCGTTCTTTTAAGATAATATGTTGTTAATAAATACAATAAAATACCCAAAATGCAAAAATCAATTTAAATGAAAATCAATAATAAACTATAAACACGATAAAAAAAAGTATATATTTTGTGTCAGAAATGTAGATAGACTAATACTATATACGTCTTTTCTTTTCGCTTGTATATACAACTGCCGAAAGAAAGATAATTGAATTCTTAAAAAAAAAAAAAAAAAGCATAATGAGTGTCGTATAAAAACAAGAATTACCCACCAAAGTTTTGGTGCTTTGATTTCATCAAACGCCTGTCAAAGTCAGGATTTTTTTTTGGTTAAATTCAAACCAAAGCTTATAAGGTGAATTGTACATTCTCCTTTTTTTTTTCTTTTTATTTATAATTCCGTTGTGACAGGAAGAC
This sequence comes from Cicer yamashitae, assembly GCA_037974755.1. Lineage (NCBI taxonomy): Eukaryota > Viridiplantae > Streptophyta > Magnoliopsida > Fabales > Fabaceae > Cicer > Cicer yamashitae. The sequence goes on along the minus strand of JBBPBQ010020322.1, from coordinate 4,343,815 downwards.
CATGGTGAGATTTGAAATGTTATCGCTTTGCGAAAATATTCTCATACACATGCCTGTCCCCAAATTAATATTGAACATTCCTTTGCCTATTTAGAACTTTTCAAAATTATGAACTATGATTTGTCAAAAGAAAATTAGTATAAGTTTATAAGCTACTAGAATGTCATTTTCGTGTTCATTAAGCAAATCAACTGCTTCGTGCCTTGACTTCTCATTTGAGATGTCATGCCACTTTTTGTACGTAGGACACGGTGTCTTATTAATTTCTTTTGGGTACAATTTTTTTTAAATTTTAATGTTTGTAAGACTGTTTATTTCACATAAAGTAATAGTTTTTAATAGTTAGAATTAAATACTGTTAAAATGCCGTTAAAATGAGAATAACTAAGGTCATAAGTCATAACTATTTTGCAGTTAAAATAAACACTATTGGATTTATTATTTATAGTAGTCTATATGGTAATGCATAATACATACTAAGATTTAAGGCAGATTTGAAAATGAGACTTCTTTTTTAATATAATGTTAATGTTTCAATAAATTTTACTTTTTTTTTTTAATTTTTAAATTTATTTTTTTAGACTTTTGTGGATGCAAAATTATTTAATAAATTATTGTAATTGATTTTGTTTGACATTTATTTTTCAATCAATATTAAAGACAGTCTATTTAATCTTTATTGAGATATTGTTGAACTTAAGTAAGATTTTATTAATTTCAATTTTAAAAAACTTCTTTCAGTTTAAGATGTAATTACATGAATCATTAACATTATCATATAAATAATATATGCATTTGAACAAGAATCAAATCTTTTTATATAATTAATTATATTAATTGGTATATCATTTTCTCTTATTTTATTTCTCTTAAAATTTTAGTTCCATATATAAATAAAGAGAATCCTAATTTTTTTATGCTAACATATAAATTGATAGTTTAATTATTTTTTAATTTAAAAAATAGAGGAGAGGGAAATATCATTAATAATGATTTCATGATTGTTTTATAATTGTTTATCATATCTTACATTACAATATAAAACTCTTTAGTATAAATAATCATTTTTGTTTATTGAGGAAAAAGATAGGGAGATGTACCTAACGAGGAGAGGAGTTGTTGTTGTGACATCAATATAATAACAACGCGCGTTTGTTGTTCCTTAATCCTTTCTTAGTTGATGAATTATCACTAGTAATTCATTATTTGTTCCATAATCTATGGTTCCATTTCCTTCACCAAATTCATCATCCTCAATTGCTATCATCAACTGTTCTTGTCTCACAGTCACAGATAACAAAACTCTCTCTCCTCAAACTTCAACATCAACCGCAAGCCACTCTCATACCAGAAAAAAGTATGAAGGCAAGAAAATACTTTAACCTCTTATCTTCTAATCATTGTATTAATTATTGCATTTATTATATTTATTTCAGCTTTAAATATATATGTATATCTTTTTTATTTCATTTTAAAAAATTATACTCCATACGATGTTTCGATTTCTGCAGAGGTTACATATCATCTATAATTTGCAAACACAATTCGTCGTGTTAATCGCTATTTGTCTCTTCGCCTATTCGTCCAGCTCCAAGGTTATTTTCAATTTTGAATATCCATATTTTTTTTTTAATTTTGAATATTCGCAATTTTTTATTTTTGTTTTTTCTGACCGAGTCCGAGGTAGCAGATCGGAGAAACTTGCGGGTCGGAAAACAAATGCGATTTTGGTCTGACATGTCAAACATGTCCTGCGAATGGGAATACACGACCCAGATGTAGCAGGATACAAATTTCAAACCCCATTTCAAAAGTTAGTTTTTATTTTCCCCAAATTGTAATTGAAATTTCTTAGATGGTGTTCTGTTTTAATAATTTATTTATATGTGCAATTTTAATTTTGTTAAGGTGAAAGGTTTACCGTTTAACCGGTATTCATGGTTAACGACGCATAATTCGTTTGCTTTGGCTGGGGCAAGATCAGCCACAGGGTCTATTATCATTGCCCCTATGAACCAGGATGACACTGTTGCTGATCAACTCAGAGTAAGATTCGCTTCCCCTTTTAATATAATATTTCTTTATTCATTAATTTCATAATATTGTAGCCTATGAATGTGAATAGTCTATTGGAATTTAATTGTAGCAAAGAATTAGAAGGAAAAGAAAAAGAATAAAGATGTTTTTAGTGTGTGATTGTGTGAACAAATAACGAAGATTGAATTTTGAAAATGAGCTTCCATTTCAACTAGTTTTAATTTATTAGTAAAAAAATTGGCGTATCTTATATGACAACCTAGAGGTGGGTTATGCTTGTATTTTAAAAGTTGTGACCATTACAACTATTTTTTTCTTTCGACGTTCTATTCAAAGTTTCAAACAAACAAAATAATTTTTTTTTTGTTTGTAACAAATAAAATAATTTTAATTTACTAGGGAATCCATGCATAGCACGGGATTGATTCTTTCCAGTTTTTTTCTTATAAATTTTCGTGGACCGGATTGTAGGATCGAATAATATGAATATAAATATAAAAATTAGTTAATATAAGTTTCTTGAGGTCACAAAGCTTAATAAAATTTAGCATAAAAAATGTTAGAATTTCAATTTTATGATAGAAGACTTTTGTAAAAAATTATAGGAGTATGTAGTTTATTTAGTATATAATTTTAAAAAACAAAATCGGTGTTAAAAGCTACGTCTTACATAAGCTATCCAAGGCCTATAAAAAAAACTACTTAAGGTAAATTTTAATTTTTTTCTTCATATTCTACTTATTTACGAAAAAAATTAAAAAATTAAAAACATATTGAAAATTCTTAAATGTAACTATTTTACAAAATAATTTTTTATAAAGTAATATGAAACATATGGGTATTTAATTATTAATTTGAAAATAGTAATATTGTTAGGGTCTTTTTACATTAACTTACAGATCTATGATAAATAATATGATAGAATTTAATAACTATATACCATAGTGTGAACGAATTTTATACAGATATCCAATATGTTTTATTATCTTACTATGTCATATTACACTAGTGTGTGTTTCCCCAATGTGACGAGGTAAAAAAAATTCAACAGAAAATGGGTATGAAATTTAAGAATTTAATTTGTCGATCTATTAAAAAAAAATTATGCATATACTAAACAATGCATTGTCACATCATCTAATGAATATAGAGTTGACATATTATTTTATGTTTGTATAAAATAGTTATTTTTTTATATTATTAATATATCAAAATTAAACTCAATTTATTTATATTAGTGTATAATGATTAAATGTATATAAATATATTACGTCAAGAAATATTATGTTAACTTATTCACGTGCAAGCGAACATTGATTTTTATTTATTTATTAACTTTTGTCTCTGATCTGAATAAACTTGGTTAAAGGGGTGAGGGGTCAAAATTGACTGCGGTCTGAGTATATATGAAGTAGGTCTAGGTGCCGCGTTTGAAATAAAATTTGTGAAACTCATAAAAAAAAAATTGGAAAGAATCTAAACGTTAGCAGTAGTTGGATTAGTTGGTGTACCGAAGTTATAACTTATAAAGTAATACAATAATATTATAGACATAGAATAATTTTATTTTGGATAAAAGAACACTTGTGATGGACAACCTTGGAAGCATACAGTTTACTTTTTAAGGAAAATATACCCGATCAGTGCGAATCATGTGCTACCACCACAATAATTCATGCATGCATTAGCTGTCTCTATGTTATTTTAGAAAAGGGGGGAAATTTTGTTATAAATGGAGTATCTTACTAAAAAAGCAAACTATTAAGTTATTAACATACCTTTTCAATTTTTGTTTTTTTAATGAAAAAGAAAATCATATTTTAAGTTTAGATGCTGATGTGATTAATGAATTAGTCACATTTACAACATGATATGGTTCTCCATTTGAATAATGGACCCATTAGATTAACATTTTTATGAACCAAAGAAAACAATTTGTGTATCCCAATTTGGATAACTTCTTTACTTTACGGTTTATTTTTTCACTCACTTATCTATTGTGTATGTTGACAGAACGGCGTACGAGGATTTATGTTAGATATGTATGATTTTGAAAACGACATTTGGTTGTGTCATTCTACTCAAGGCAAATGTTTCAACTTCACTTCATTCGTAAGTGCGTGGCTCTACTATCTGCTTATTACTACACATCATTCATTAATGACATAACATTAACTTTGGTGTGTTTGGTTCATTTACTAACATATCCATATATCTATATCTATGTCTATATCTACAGCAACCTGCAAGACACGTGCTTAATGAAATGCGTGCGTTTCTAGATTCAAATCCAACTGAAATAATCACCATCTTCATTGAAGATTATGTCACATCTCCTCAAGGCCTAACTAAGGTATTTCAAGCTTCAGGAATTAACAAGTACATGCTCCCCGTTTCTCGGATGCCTAAGAATGGCGAAGATTGGCCTATCGTCGATGACATGATCCAAAAGAATCAACGCTTTATCGCTTTCACCTCCAAATCATCCAAGGAAGCATCTGAAGGCATTGCTTTCCAGTGGAAATATGTGGTAGAAAACCAATGTGAGTAAATTGTCTACTACTAAAAGATAGATGAAGACGTTGTCACGGGACACTCAGTCAATAAGTGAATTGTGTTTTTCTATTTTGTTAATAGTATGATACGACTCTAGAAGCTAATTAACCATGATTGTGTATATGTGATAATTTTAGATGGAGATGAAGGTATGCAAGAGGGATCGTGTCCGAATCGTGCAGAATCACCATCAATGAACACAAAATCTAAGTCACTTGTTCTGGTTAACTATTTTCATTCTACACCTAATCGTTCTCAGTCTTGTGCTGACAATTCGGCTCCATTACTTAGCATGATGAAGACTTGCCATGATGCATCCGGCAACCGATGGCCAAATTTCATCGCTGTTGATTATTATCAGGTGATTATTTAGTTGTTTTAATTTTGATCAAATCATTAAACAAAAGGTTGTTAATTTGATAACTCTCAACTTAACCAAATATAGAGAAGTGATGGTGGAGGAGTACCGGAAGCTGTTGATGAAGCAAATGGTCATCTCGCTTGTGGGTGTGACAACATTGCTTATTGCAAGGTTTGATCTCTACATCCTATTGCATAGTCCCTACTATGTATTTAGCTTTTACTACTATTTTAGGAGGTAACAAATCGGCCCCTTGTATGTAAATTGTTAGAACATCAAACTCGTCTCTCAAGAAAACAAATAAATAAATGCACACAAAAACATTGCAGAATTTGGCTAATTGCATATAGTCTTTTATAGCAGAGTGACTATAGTAGTTTTTCTATTATGTAATTTTTAGCATTACCGAGTACAAAACTATATTTAAATAGAACAATAGTCAAGCTCCACTTGCTTGATCTATCTACTTATTAGTGAATATGAGTCTTACTCATACTATGTATGTGTAGATTGATTAAACTATAGAATGTTATTTGGAAACATTATACCATAATACTTTACCTTATTGTATTTAACTGTGAATTAATATGTTCAGGAAAATGCTACATTTGGCTCGTGTGATGTCCCTCCAATTTCTCCACCTCCACCTGCTTCAGAAGCTGCACCAAACGGAAACCAGCAGCCCCCTACTAATAATCAGTCAAACAATGCATACATTGGTAGAACAGCCAAGCTGATGCAATTGGTTGTGTTAATTTTGGCTACCACAACTTTCTTGACACTGTTATAAAATGCTACTAGTTTGGCAGTGTTTTTAATCATGTGAAAATTTGCCATGTATGTATATGATGTTGTACACACACACATTGAGTCATTTGATTCAGAGTATTATTGTATGGAATATTATCTGAGTCATTTTTCATCACTCGGCACTTTATGGCTGTATTTGACTTGGTTTGTTTAATGATTAACATCTATTGGTTGCATAGCATATACTATTCAATTTATTGGAGCAAGCCATGCCAAAAATATCTTTTTAGGTTATGCAAGCTGAGATCTGGTGAAGATTTGTGAGATCAGAAATGCATCAATTGTGGGGCTACCTCTTTCTCATAGGACAAAAGTCCAATTATAGTACCCATGTAAGAGATGTCTGGTAAAGATGAATCAATTTAAGGACCTCTCATTACACAGCTGTCATTGTCTCTCTAAATCACAACATAAATTCCCCACTTTTTTTATACATGGGGCTCTAATGGACCACTGCGTTCAAGGGAAGATAATTTGTCATCTAATGTCAATTACTTAACATGAATGTGTTGTTGTGTTAACAAGTTAATCCCAATTTTTTTGTTAGGCTCATTTAAATATACGAGTCAAGTCTAAACTTTTTTTTACAAATCAAACGCAAGCTTTAAATGTTCAACTCGGCTCGACTTAGCTCGGATCATTGACACCCGTAGTTGTGTGTCTCACTCTTATTGGATGTAAGTCAATGGCTTCTTTATGTTTTAATCATACAATACAATGTTCAAGACTTCAAGGAGATCAAAACAGTCTTTTATTGGATGAATTGAACCATATAGTTATAATTTACATGACCAGCCTGTAGCTACAATACAATCACCCCCTTAAAGCAAAGGCATGGGGTGGGAAAGAGAAAGTGGAAAAATCTCAATGTCGGGTTATATTAAACACTGAGGTGTAGAATGTACCAGCAATCTAAAGCGAATGGAAGCTTCTTTTCCCACCCACATGCACTTTGGAAGTATACTTCCGAAAAATAAACAGTTTTTTTGCCGTCCGCAAGTATACTTCCGAACAATAACAATTTTTTCGCGTCCAGAAGTATACTTTCAGACACGGGAGTTTTTTAGAAACATAGGGGTATAAAAGTAACTCTCAAAGAAAAGTACCATAAGTCCCAATGGAAGAAAATTGTGTTAGCCTTTTGCAATGACAGGTTGTAAGAGAGAAGGCATGTACCACAAGTTTTTTTGTCATTAAAGAGACAGCTATCCAAATTTATTGCTTCTCTATTTCATGGTTTGATTCTGTCTCATTGGTAGACTTCTCGTTTTCAAGCATACCATCATCAATAGATACATTGGCCTCCTCTTTCGATCTATCTTCTATTCTGGCGGTAGGTGAATGTCCCGCATCTCTTCTGACTCTCCGATCCTATATCAATATAAGTTAAAATCAAACAGCTTGTCAGTTTGAACATAGAAATATCAGGGATGCAAAGTTATACTACTTCTTTATCATGTGTGAAAGTGTACTTTGTTTTATGTGTGATTTCATTTATTAAACTTTGACGGGGGACCGGTTGGTTGGTGTGCGGAGGAGAACACTGTTGAATTGAATTAGTTCATAATCAAACATAAGGCTTATAGATAAGTTGAAGAACCACACATGGTAAAGAAGTTACTACTTGCTATAAGAAGAAATGAATGTGAATATCCATTTAGTTGTTGAAATATCTAGCCACATGATTTATGCCATATTGAAGAGGCATTCATAATAAGAATTCACACATAAAACACACTACCAACTTAAATTGAGACACAAAATTAGAAACTAAGTTTGATCAGTAAATGGAAATTTGATAAATTGGTAAAGGATCACTTGTTATATAGTCTTTATTGAAAATTAATGATATGCATGCTTTTAACTGTCACGTCTCATATTAACATCTTAGTTAATAAAAGGAACAAACCACATGCTATGCTTCCTTATTCATTAACTATTACCATACTGAGGTTGAATTAATTAAAGCATAAATTATAGTTACCTCTTTGTAAGGGGTATCTTCAGCTTCAAGCATGTGTATTACATGCCCCATTTTAGGCCGCTTTTGTGCATTAGGGTCAGTGCAGCGTAATGCTACAAGAAGTGCTCGCTTTAGTGCCCTTGAGGTTGGTTTCTCAGGAAGCTTTGGATCCAACACTCCCTCTGGATTTCTGTTACCGACCATCTTCTTGAGCCACTCAACTAAATTCACCTGAAAATCACGAATTTTCAGATTCAAGTATAAACAGTCAATAACATTGAGGTTCACAATAGTGAAACAAATAAACCAAACCTCTTCTGGAGGACGACAATAATCGACTGGATTCCTGCCTGTAATCACTTCCATAATAAGAATTCCAAAACTATATACATCACTTCGTTCGTTCAACATTCCAGTACTTGCATATTCAGGAGCAACGTAGCTGCCAAAATAAGAATAAGTATGAATTATTGGCTTGACAACTCATAATTCATATATATAGTCCTTTTATGCAGGAATAGAACAAATAAAAGACAGAGAAGAGTGTACAAACCCAAATGTACCCATGACACGGGTTGTAATATAGCTGCTCTCAGGGCCAAGAAGTTTTGCAAGACCAAAATCAGAAACCTTTGAATTCCACTGCTTATTAAGCAAAATGTTGCTCGATTTAATATCACGGTGAACAACTTTTGGTTCTAGCCCTTCATGAAGATAAGTCAACCTGTGTCAAAAAATAATATCAGAAAAAGGCATTGTTTGCCAATAAATTGGGGAATTGAAGAACACAAAACGAAAAACATAAATAAATAAATAAACAATGTTGTTGTTGCTTAGTGTTTACCCTTTAGCCGTTCCTAGAATAATATTCATTCGAATTTGCCAAGTTAGAGGACTACAAGGTCCAACATCACCATGTAACCACTGCTCCAAGTTACCATTGTCAACATACTCATACACTAGCATTCTGCAGAAGAGAAAAATAACTGATCAATTTATACTTAAAGTTATGCTACTTCCATAAGGATAATATAATAATAATGATAGAGAAAATAAAAAGCATGTAAATTAAATTAAAATTAAATAGAAGAAACATAACTAACTACCTATGAGCTCCTTCAGCACAATAACCAAGCAACCTCACTAAATTCTTATGACGAACTCTTCCTATCGCTTCCACTTCAACCTTAAACTCTCTTTCAGCTTGTCCCCTGTTACCATCATCCATTAAGCAAATTCTTAAAACATTGACAACTTCAATGTGAAAAAATCATATGATCATTTAGAAAGGAAAAAAGAGAGAGAATGAAAGAAAAAAAACCTATTATTAAGCAAATTCTTAATTGCAATTTGAGTGTTATCTTTCAAAATACCATGATAAACAATTCCATAACCACCTTCACCAATAACATTATCAGGTGCAAATGCATTAGTAGCATCTTCTAATTCTCTAAGAGTATACCAATGACCCCAACCCAAATGAGAAACTTGAGGAATCACCGTAGGAACTTGATCCAACGGTCGAGATTCTCCACTATGTTCATTGGAACAAAACTTTCCACAAGCACGTTCAGGGTAAGAAATCCTATGGTTTTTTCCAATTTCAAACTGAATTCTATTGTAACTCAACGGAGTCTCGTCTTCAAGGTGTTCGTTAGAGGGTATTGGGTCCGGTTCTGGAAACGGGTCGGGCTGTGTGGTTGGGTTGTTTGTGTTAGATGGAAGTTCGAGTCTGATTTCTTGGATCTCTTTGGAGACGTCAGGGATTGAAGGTTTAGTTTTGGAATTGCTGTTACGTTTGAAAGCGAGCCAGATGGAGATGAGGAAAAGGATGAGAACGATAACAACACCGACAGAGACGCCGAGGACAACCCACAAACGGAGACCGAAGATTGAGGTTTGGTCGGAGAGTTGGTCGTTCATTGTGGCGGCGGTGGTGGAATGATCGTTCATTGCTTAGAAGTTAAAACAGAGTTACTACACGGTTAAACAGTAACAGAGTTGAGAGAATAAGCGTGTGAATGGATGGATGAGAGTTATGTTGTTGTGAGGAAGAGAAGAAGAAGAAGAAGAAGGGAAGGAAGGACGTAATGGCAGCTGGCATGGTGGGGCCTAGTGGTGTGAATCATGAATTGCAGTGTGTTTTATTGTCTGGAGTGAGTAAGTGAGTGGGAACTAGTAGTTAGCTACATAGGTTCTTTATTTGGAGAATGCTATGGTATTCCTATTACTGAAATAAATCTATACTTGCTTTTAATAACTCATAAGTGTTTGTTAATTCAAACAAAAAAAGGGAGTGGTACCAACATAAGTGCGTGTTTGTTTTCGACCCAAATTCCATTTTGGAGGAGTTAAGTAAAGTAAACTTAGTTTAATATATACCGACAGAATTATATTCATTTTTGGAGGAGTTAATTTGTGTTTCCGATTGTGATTTTAAATTATAAAATCATGAGTTCATTATAAGAAAATAGACGTCACTCTTTTGTTTGGTCTTAGTTGTCTTTTCTATGTACAGTTTGTGCTATTTTAATAAATATTTTTGTTCATGCCGGTTTAAAATTAAATTGTACCATTACATGTATTTTCCATATAGAGAATATAGTGCATTCAAGTTTATTTTTATTTTCTAGGTGTAGTTTGTGGGCCACCCTATTAAGCTGCAGCCCAAATTGTGAAAAAGTTGGCCCATTTATCGTTGAAGATGGACTTACTACATATTCCAACCCTTTAAAATTGCACGTTTAATTTATTTACACTTTACACTATTAGTGAATCATATTTCTCGTATTATAAAAATATGTGACTTTAATTTTAATTACTTTTAAAATTATATATATATATATATATATATATAAATATATTGATAGTATAAAATTTGTTAGACAAATACTAAGTGTCTTTATGGCTTATCAATCAACTAAATATAAAAAAGTCAATCAAAAATTTATTGAAATTTGTATTTTTAATTATTAAATTTTTTTTTGTCAATATAAAATTTACATTTTTAGAATATTTACAAAATCCATTAATTTATAATATATCAAAATTAAACTCTTATATTTATTGAATTAGATATATTTTTTAATAATTTTTTTTTAATTTTAAATATAAGAAAAATTTTAATAAATAAAATTTAATATATTTATTATAAATTTTAAATTAAATATATCAATTGTAGAAAATCAATAAATAAATTTGATAGCAAGAAATCACAAATGTTTTTCTTTTGCATTAGAAGCGCGCCAAAAACTAGACGGTTTCCCGCGTTGTGCTTAAAAAACCCCTAACGCCGCATTGTCGATCGTTTTCTCATTCTCAGATTATCACACATCACTGACACTTACACACAAATGGCGGATGAAGATGGTTCAAGCAGGAAGCGAAGAGCAACCAGAGGACCTGAATCCACCGCCCGCAGCCAAGCATTAGAACGTCTCAAAGCTCGCCTCTCCGGAGGCCGCCGATCCGACGGCGCCGCACCTCAAATCAGGTTAGAAAACCCTATATACGACACTATCCCCGAAGAAGAGTACAACGCTCTAGTCGCCAAGCGACGCGATCAAGCGCGCTCATTCATCGTCGACGATGACGGCCTCGGTTACGGCGACGAAGGCGAAGAAGAGGATTGGTCCAAAGCAGGATTCAACCTCTCCTCCGACGAATCTGACGGCGAATCGGAAAAACCTAAAAAGAAAAAAGAACCTTCTCAGAATAAACGTCCTTCTTCTTCTGCTTCTTCGCTATCAGCTGCTGCTGCTATGATGGGACCGCAGAGGCTTTCGTCTATGTTCACTTCCGCGGTTTTCAAGAAAAACAGAGATGATAAGGTCAGCGAACGTATCGTTGATGATGTACTCGCAGAATTTGCACCGGATGAGTCTGATAGACTCAGTCGTAGAAAAGTGCAACCGAATTCGTCTTCTATTAAACCCTCTGCTGAATCTGTACGAGTTTCTTCTTCGAACCAAAAGTTTGCAATTACAAAAGGTGATGCTGAATCTGTTAGGGTTAATAAAGATAATGAATCTAACTTAGGGTTAGAGAAAAAGTGTGAAGTAGAATTGAATGGAAGCTTAGAAAATGATGAGGCAGAAATGGTGGTAGAACCTAATGACTGTCCTTCTCCAAGTAATGGGGTTTTAGTTGAGGAGAAAGTGGTGAAAGACGTTGAAATGGAAGCGAAACCGGTAGAGAAAAAGGAGGGTTTTACTTTGAATGCGAAAATCTCAGAAGAGGTGGTGGACCCAAAACTGTGTGCTACTGCTGGTTGGCTGGCAGCAAGGAGTGGTGCTGGTGTTGGAGGGGAGGTGAACGTTGCTGATCCAAAGGATGCTTCGCTTAATCAACAACATTCTGAGTTCAATTTGGAGCCAGAGGGATCCCTTCCTTTCTACATAATAGATGCTTATGAAGAGTATTATGGAGCTAATATGGGTACTCTTTATTTGTTTGGGAAGGTAATTTTGTGGCTTTGGATCTTCATGTTTCCCTTGTTACTATTTAAATTTTCTGTTAAATTTTTAAATTTGAACTAGCAAGTAGCAATTTCACTATTTAAGTTCCTATATCATTATAATTTTTGTTGATTCCCTTGAGAAGATTGACATTTTATGACCTCCTAAACTATTTGTTGCTCTCTTTTTGTGTATTGACTACTGTAAATATGTCACAGAAGCCTTTAATGTTTCTTAGATGTCTGCTCTGAAGTGTACAAGATTTTATTTTTCCCATTCACATGTTTTCATCTATTATATGGTGTTTCTAGTACTCATCCCTAGCGAGCACAAAGTATAATTGAATTAAGTACCTTTTTGTTCATAATGATGCATTATACTGCATGTGGTTTTATTCACCTATAAGATGTTAGTTTTATGGTGCCAAGGTCTCACCAACATGGCTAATTGTCAAGTCATATTGTAAAGTTGAATTTTGTAGCTTTTTTTTAGGGCTTGGCCAACAAAACGTGAAACTGTCAGTTACTCATTTCTGCCAGTTAGTGTAACTTGAATAAGGAGAATGACTTTGACTATTTGTATTCTTGCTGATAATTAGGTCAAAACAGGGAATTTGTATCAGAGTTGCTGTATTGTTGTGAAGAACATGCAGAGGTGTGTCTATGCGATTCCATGTCGTCCTTTGCATTCCATTGAAGAGATGATAGAGCTTGAGAAAGATGTCCAAGAGTCTCGAATTTCTCCTGCAGATTTCCGTAAAAAGCTGCAAGTAAGTTCTTACTTTGTTGACATCTGATCTTTGTATAAATGTATATAATTTCTGTTCTTATTTTATGTCAGTTTGGATTTCTTACCTGATTTTCTGTTGGCCTGGAGTTGATAAAGTATCTTATGTCCCACTTCTCTTTAAAATTTTAGGATGCAACATCTGATATAAAGAATGAGATAGCAAAACATCTGGTGGATCTGGGCGTTTCTTCCTTTAGCATGGCACCTGTCAAGGTTTGCTGATTAATAATTCTGATGCTTTGAATGCATAACAAAGTTATGTGATGCCTCTGGGCCACATACATTTTTTTGCTTGTCTTTTTATTTGACTTCATGCTCATTTTTGCAGAGGAAATATGCATTTGAACGACTTGACATTCCTGCAGGTGAAAATTATGTGGTGAAAATAAATTATCCATTCAAGGTACACTGTTAAATCTATTAACATTCTTATTTTACATTTAAAATGTCAAAGTATGTCTTCATTATTTTCTCGGGAGTTTGTTACATGTGTGTAATTTGTTTCAATGTTTACAATATTTAACCATTGCAGGATCCAGCACTTCCAGTAGACCTCAGAGGAGAAAGTTTCTGTGCTCTTCTTGGAGCTCGAAGCAGGTATTTCCATCCTGTGTTTTTTGGTAATAATTAAAATATTTAACACAAAGGGAGATTATTGAATCAGCCATTCGGATACTTAGGAACTCAAATCATTTTCGGATGTGTTTATTTTGTCTGTGTCATGGTACTTCAAAAATCTGTTCCACTGAAGCATTTTTGTTCAGTTATGCGAGCTTTCCATAATGCCTTGTTGGTGCTACAATCTTAAACTTGTGTTGAAAAGTGTCCTTCAACTGAACAATAGTTTATGTTAGAAAAACAGATGAACTGACTATATCCCCAACTGCAGTGCACTTGAGCTATTTCTGGTTAAAAGGAAGATTAAGGGACCTACATGGCTACAAGTTTCAAACTTTTCTACCTGCTCAGCTTCCCAAAGGGTGAGATTTTAATACGGACATTTACTATAAGTAACATGTATGATATAGTTTTTTATTCTATATACAGGCCTCATTTTTTTTAATCTTAGAAGCTTGATTTGCTTACAGGTAAGCTGGTGCAAATTTGAAGTGACTGTTGACTCTCCCAAAGACATCAGGGTTTCTTCTTCATCTTCCTCAAAAATCACACGCGAGATTCCTCCTGTGGTTGTCACGGCGATAAACTTGAAAACCACCATAAATGAAAAACAGAACATAAATGAAATTGTATCTGCATCTGTTGTCTGTTGCAGTATGGTCAAGGTTGTTTAGACTTCTTTTATTGCTGTTTAGATTTCTTTTATCACTGTGATTTTGTTACACATCACATATTTTGTCATGAGCTCGAAGTGGATTGATATATGCACATGCATACTAGGGCTTCTGAAAACAAACATATTTATATGCAAATATACTTTTTAGGAAGGCTTGATTTACTGTCAATATGCTTGCTGAGTTTATCATGGCTGGCAAAATTATCATTGCCTTGCCACTCTTATATGTTAGATATTTGTTTTCACATATAAGAATACTGAGAGCTACATACATACATTTCAAGCTCAGATTGTCCAAGATTTGGTATATTTTGAATGGTAATGATGCATACTTGGTGAATGAACTACCGAACCGGTGCTCACTAACAGCTTATACATATAGATTTACTTTTTTAAAATCCATAATCTTTAATTCAGTTAATGTTGTTATTGATGCATATGGGTGTTCAAAATGGGTAACTTTGAGTGAACTTAATATCATGTTCTCTTCTTGTAACATGAATTTATGCCAATACCAAGCTTGAAGCTCCAGGCAATTATACTCAGTTTCATGTGTTTAAATATTCAAGCTGATGTAGTATTGTTAGTTGTAAGGTAACATTCAATAAACCAGAAGAATACAAATTGAATTATCTCTTTTGAACCTTTCACAATTTCACAATTAGTTGGACTTTATGATTATTTCATATAAACTAAATTCTTAATAATCTAGCATACTTCTGCTTACAAAATCAGATAATTGGCATGACTGTGTTTGTGGATAATCATCTGAGCAGATACAATAGGCATTATGCTGAATTTTTCTTTGTATTCCATGAAGCTTAAAATAAATTGAAACTTGAACATAATACTTGTTAATATTCTGTGTAAATATGTTTGCTTGCCTCCTTGACAGCGTGAATATTATTAACTTTAAATATATGTACTGGTTTTTCTATACTATATAAGTTGTAATTAAGGTGGAAATTTGATCAGCAGTAATCTTTCCTGTTTGACTTTTTAGATTGACACTCCTATGCTGGCTTCAGAGTGGAAGAAACCTGGAATGCTGACCCATTTTACTGTTATTCGCAAACTTGATGGGAATATATTTCCAATGGGATTCAATAAGGAGGTTACAGACAGAAACATAAAAGCTGGGTCACATGTTCTGTGTGTTGAAAGCAGGTGGAGACTTTAAAAGATTTGTAGATAATTTGAGCATTTTACTTTAAGCACGACCACTTGTCATCCTCTGAGTTTAAATATTAAGTTGTCAAGAAATAGCAAGATTTTTCTTATGCTTACTTCCAGGATTGACGTATTTATTTACTTTGTTTTCAGTGAAAGAGCTTTGTTAAATCGTCTAATGTTAGAATTACACAAGCTAGATAGTGATGTTCTTGTTGGACATAATATTTCTGGATTCGACCTGGATGTTCTTCTCCACAGATCTCAGGTAGGAATGTGGCTGCTACTCTGAAACATTTTCTTGTCCAAATATGTGACCTTTTCCCATTGTCCAAATTTTCTTTCTCATTATTCTTTGTTTTCAAATGGATGATATCTTGATGATAAACAATTGGTTCAAATTGTTTGGACTAGGCGCCAGAAAGTAGTATGAAAATCATGTAAGACCAAAGTTATGTTGTTGGAGGTAGCTAGTTGAAAATGCATCTTCAGACAATTATTTAATGAAGTATTACACAATTCATATGGAAGACTGAGTTTGTGCCTGACTTTTTAAGCTCCACACTTTCAAGTTTTATCTTGAAATTCTTATTCCAAATACAGTTGTTCATTTTCTTTTCATCATATATTCAACTTGCATTTAACACTACGAAGGAGATGCTACACCTAAAGCACAAAACAAAAAACTTGTGCAGGCTTGCAGAGTACCAAGCAGCATGTGGTCTAAACTGGGTCGTCTCAACCGTTCTACGATGCCTAAGCTCGATAGAAGAAGCAAAACATTTGGTTTTGGAGCTGATCCTGCTATCATGTCTTGTGTAGCCGGTCGGCTTCTTTGTGATACATATTTGTGTTCCCGGGACTTATTAAAGGAGGTAAAATATTTGTTGAGGAGTCTTGCCAAGCAGGAATTTTAGTTTTTGTTTCTTACTAACTATCTTCATTGTTTCTTCCAGGTTAGCTATTCTTTAACTCACCTAGCAAAAACACAGCTGAACCAGTCTCGGAAGGAAGTTGCGCCACATGATGTTCCAAAAATGTTCCAAGCCGCAAAATCCCTGATGGAGCTAGTAGGTGCCACTGTCCCTGAACAGTTTTTTCTTTCCTTTTTTTTATCAAAAAATTGTTGAGGAGCTATTTGAGGTGCTCATTGTATGGTTAAACATGGGTTGCTTTTTCCAATGATAAGTATTTCATTGAAATGGATTTTTTTTTTCATTTCTGATTTTCTGCACCACGAAAAACCTAAATACATTATGCAATACTGTTGTTAACACTTTATTTTCTCTGGCTTCGTATTGTTGATGTTAGCCGTAGCCTAAAACTTTATAATGCTTGTGGGCCAACTATTTGAGTTGTTGAAAGTGATTAGTGTTGGAAGTAGTTTGTAGTTGTACTACTGGAGTATCTAATAACTATAATGAACAATGCAGAGTCTAAGTTGATTAAGTTAAGGGATCTTCTCAACTAATTGTTTTGAAATATTTGTGTGGACCAAGCAACTTACTTCTTCCATTCGACATACTTGATTGATTGAACATGTTAATTATATTACATGCTTCTATCCTGGTTGTCATAGTATTCTTGATTTGGTCAGATTG
The DNA here is from genome assembly GCA_037974755.1 of Cicer yamashitae. Classification (NCBI taxonomy): domain Eukaryota; kingdom Viridiplantae; phylum Streptophyta; class Magnoliopsida; order Fabales; family Fabaceae; genus Cicer; species Cicer yamashitae. Next base: position 4,326,777 of record JBBPBQ010020322.1, on the reverse strand, counting down.
AATATGGTGAAACGGATGCATGGTTGGCTATGGAACTCATGTTTTATTTGAGTGTTCTTCCTCTCACACGCCAGTTGACTAATATAAGCGGCAACCTGTGGGGGAAAACTCTTCAGGTGAGCTCTTGCAGAATTTATTTGCTCGCTTAATTTGGTATTGTACATGACGGAGCAGTCAGAGCCCCTCATTTCATGTTTTCTATTTCAGGGTGCCCGGGCGCAGAGGGTGGAGTATCTTTTGTTGCACGAGTTTCATAAAAAGAAATATATTGTTCCAGACAAGTTTTCTAATTATGCAAAAGAAACAAAATTGACGAAACGCAGAGTAACTCATGGCGTCGATGATGGCAACTTTGATGATGCAGATATTAATGATGCAAACTATCATAATGATGCTTCTGAAAGTGATCATAAGAAAAGCAAAAAGGCTGCTTCCTATGCTGGAGGACTGGTTTTAGAGCCAAAGAAGGGTCTATACGACAAATATATATTACTTCTGGACTTCAACAGTCTATACCCTTCCATCATTCAGGTTGATAATATTCTCTTCTGGTTTTGGGGTCACTTTCACTCTCCTTTGGCATTTTGTCTATTTTACTTGTTTGCTTAGCCTTTAATAGTATAATTTATGGCAGTTTCTTCTATTTGCAACTTACTTAACTGCATTGCAGGAATATAATATTTGCTTCACAACTGTTGAAAGATCTTCAGATGGATCTTTTCCTCGTCTGCCATCTAGTAAAACAATTGGAGTCTTGCCAGAGGTAAAAATTCACAGATACGATGTTATCTTATTTGATTGTGCAGCTTTCACACAACTTGTCTTTTTTTTTCCTGGTACATGGAAATTGTATTTATTATCAAGGTCCAGTTACATATGAGTTAGCGATGGATTTATGCTAAAATAAATTCTGTTTTGTGTTTGAAAATGATACTTTGAGATTTACATTTGAGTTAGCGACTGCAGAGATTAGATGCTTATGAATTATTTTTATTTGTTTGTTGTGCTAGTTGCTGAAAAAGCTGGTTAAATGGAGGAGAGACGTAAAGACATGGATGAAGACTACATCTGGTCTTAAACTTCAGCAACTGGACATTCAGCAGCAAGCACTGAAGCTTACTGCAAACAGGTTTATCTTGGTTTTTCCTAGCCTCTTCTAGTTTAGAGTGCCCAAAACTGACATTTTGCTTTTCTGCATTCAAAAAATGTATGGTGCAGTATGTATGGATGCCTGGGATTTTCCAATTCAAGATTTTATGCGAAGCCACTGGCTGAGCTCATAACCCTACAAGTAAGAATGATATGCTGGCTTATTCAGCAAAACCAACGATTACCAAACTCTCGATGTAGTCTCACACACATGCATTTTCACTTACATGTCTGATGGTCATACAGGGAAGGGAGATACTGCAAAGCACAGTTGATCTCGTTCAAAATAACTTGAATTTAGAGGTTATTTCTACTGCACTGCTTCTTGAAGTATTGTAGGATTTTATTATGTATTTGAATCATTTGGTTTGACTGGTTGAGGTATTAGCTCTTAATTATTGTACCGTCTTACAGGTGATCTATGGTGATACTGATTCAATAATGGTTTACAGTGGGCTGGATGATATTGCAAAAGCAACTTCAATAGCTAAGAAAGTTATTCATGAGGTAAGATTTGACCATTAGCTGTGTGAAGTTCCTTTGAACCTTTCCGGTTATCTTTAGCAATATCGTATGTTAGAGCTACAGTTTTCCAGCCTTGTTATCCCCCCATTAAATGAAATGTATTTAGTGTTTTTTTCTGGATATAAAACTTTAAAGAGCATTTGAACTTTGAAGTTTAAAATGTTTATATTTCCTGTTTCCTGTCATCAACAAGTTTTCTTATGCAATGTAAATTTGGAACTGCTGCAATGAGGTCTTACCGTGTTGTTTTGCACTATTTTCTATTACTGATACTTTTGGCACGTTTGCATGTTTCAAAAATGTGATTTTCGATTGTAGTTTTTGTTTTTGATCTAATGCTGTTGTGATCTGTGATTTTTGCTTTAATTTGTCATTAGGTCAATAAGAAATATAGGTGCTTAGAAATTGATCTTGATGGTGTGTACAAGAGGATGCTACTTCTCAAGAAAAAGAAATATGCAGCTGTAAAGGTGCAGGTTAAAGATGGCACCCCATATGAGGTATGCTTATCTTATTATTTTGCATAATCGAACATTTTAGAAAAACATGTCAGTGTGATTAACATATGGTGCAGGTTATTGAACGCAAAGGTCTTGATATTGTCCGCCGTGACTGGAGCTTATTAGCGAAAGATTTAGGAGACTTTTGCCTGACTCAAATTTTGTCAGGAGGGTATGTTACTATTTCACAATATATTTACTCATATATCTGATTCTGATAACCTAATATTATGGCTTCCATCTTACAGGTCATGTGAAGATGTTATCGAATCAATTCACAACTCTCTGATGAAGGTAAATTGTGATGTCTTGCAGTATCAGACACTTTCTTATAATAAAAACCTACCATTTAATTGGAGAATTTAAAAGGAAGACGCTTCTTGGAGTTTTGGGCTCTCTAGTCCGTACACCTTGCTGAATAGTCAAATTCTATAGCAGGGTGGTTTGTCACCCAAAATGCCTTTTGATACATATCCAAATTTGGTTGAATTTATCATTAGTGGATGACACAGTGTTCTTTTTATTGGTCTAATCTAATTAATTATTAATCATTGGAGAAGGCATTGGAGTTTATTGGAGATTTTGTTTAAGTAGATTTCCCGCTACCTTTTAACGTTTCATAAAAATTGGAGTATGAGGTTTATTTCTCCTGCCAACCATTGAATGTTAGTTTTAATACAGGTGCAAGAAGAAATGAGGAACGGACAAGTACCATTGGAAAAATATGTCATCACAAAGACATTGACTAAACCACCCGAGGCATATCCTGATGCCAAAAACCAGCCACATGTTCTTGTGAGTACAAACCATTTTAATTTTCCTTAAAACAATCTGATCTATGTTTTCTTTTGCTCTGGTTTACTCAATTCTGAGGATGCCTTTCTTAATCTTACAGGTGGCACAAAGATTGAAGCAACAAGGTTACACCTCTGGCTGCTCTGTTGGTGATACAATCCCTTATATAATTTGCTATGAGCAGGTTTGTCATTTAGTGATCTCGATCGGAGGCCAACTGGGATAACTTTGATTTATGTTTGCATTGGGTATTTGAAGTTTGGTCAAACACAGTCTTTGCTTCTTTGTATTTTATTATTGTGTTCTTTGAGTAGGGTGGTAGTTCAGGCAGTGCAACGGGAATTGCTCAACGTGCCAGACATCCTGATGAACTTAAACGGGAACAGGAGACATGGCTAATTGACATTGATTACTATTTGTCACAACAGGTGCCTTATAATTTAGTACCTAATTTTAATATTAGCAATGATTACCGGAGTACTGTACTCATTTTGAGTATTTTCTTTTCCCCGTGCAGATTCATCCTGTAGTATCACGTCTTTGTGCATCAATTCAGGGCACAAGCCCTGAAAGACTGGCTGATTGTTTAGGGCTTGACACATCAAAGGTAAAACTTCTTGGTTTGTCTCAGCATTCAGAGGCAGGTAATTTATTTTAATAATTTTTTTGTATCAACTGTTCTTTTGCATTGGCATTTACAGTTTCAACATAAATCAAGTGAAGCTTCAAGTGATGATCCTACAAGCTCACTCTTGTTTGCTGGTGATGATGAGGAGAGGTACATCTTGTTTCTAAAGTTTCAGTTAATTGTTACGATGTTAATTTGGAGATGGGAACAACTTTCTTCTTACTGGCCCGTTACTGTCTAGCAATTTTTTGCAGTGATGCAAGTTACAGTAGTTGTAAATTCTGTTTTTAAGTTTTGAGCTTTATTTTATCTATGTTTTTCCGGATTCATTTGGAAATGGGTTTCTCTAGCCGTAAATAATTAATCGATTGGATGTGATAAAATTAAATGCAGGTACCAAGGATGTGAGTCATTGGTCTTGTCATGCCCCAGCTGCTCTGTTTCATTTGACTGCCCACCTGTGTTTAAATCTATTTGTTTGTTGGGAAATGAAAAGCCAGCCAGCTCAGGTGTGGAGGAATCTGACTACAATTTCTGGCGCAAGCTGTGCTGTCCCAAATGCTTTGAAAATGGTGTTGGCAGAATTTCCCCTGCAATGATAGCCAATCAGGTATCATTAATTTAAGATTATGGCTTCTCCATGAATGTGTTGTTCAACTGCCATTTCAGCTTAGAAAGGGTTTTCCACTGATTTCAGATTATGTATCATACCAGATTATCAATGATATTTAAAAACATTTTTGTTTTGATTTAGTATAGAATATTCTCCTCGATCATCTGCTTGTTACTTCATTTCAGGTCAAACGGCAAGCAGAGAAGTTTGTTTTAATGTATTATAGAGGTTCACTAATGGTAAGTCACCTCTCTAAAGTATATTGTGAATATGAATAGCCTGCACAATTAGATGTTGATGTGCTCAGCTGATTTTGCATCCAGTGTGATGATGAAACTTGTAAGCATACAACGCGGAGTGTCAGCTTTCGATTGGTTGGGGATTCTGAGAGAGGGACTGTATGTCCAAGTTATCCACGCTGCAACGGGCATCTTAATAGAAAGGTTTCACTCCATGAACCTGTTGAATATGAACAGTTTTTCATACATGTGATTTATAATAATGAAATTTCAATGCTTTGGCTTTTTGAATTTATTAACTAAATATTTGTTTGATTTTTCAGTACACTGAAGCAGACTTGTACAAGCAGCTCTCATATTTTTGCCATGTGTTTGATACTGTTTGTTGTATAGAAAAGGTATGTAACTAAAGGATGCGAGGACAGGCTTAATGGAGATAATTTTTTAAAAGCCGAGGCAAACCAGTTAAATGTTAAAGATATTTTGTTAATAATGTTATCTAAGTCTAATAAATGAAAATCAACTGATTATTAATTTGATTAATCACCATTATTTTTGCTGGTTCATGTTTTTATTACTCCAGATGGAAGCAAAGTCTAGGATACCGATAGAGAAGGAGTTGATCAAACTTAGGCCCGTGGTTGATCCTGCTGCATCAACAATACAGAAAATCAGGGACCGTTGTGCCTTTGGGTGGGTGAAGCTGCAGGACCTGGTTGTTACAATTTAATTTCCAGTTCCATGCCAAATTCGGTGTATATTACTCCAGATGCTCGCATGCGAGTCCACACCAGCAAGGGGGTTGTAAGCGGAATCATGGCCTTATTATGAAGACTATGAAGTGTTATCATCATCATCCTTGGTTGATTTAAGTAGAAATGGTTTGTTCTATATGGTGGTCTATAGAACAATACAGAAATTTGTAAATATGTTTATCCAAACTGTGGTTTACTTACCGGTTAATTTATTGGTTATACTGGTTAATTTATTGGTTAGTTTAAGAAGTAAAACCTGTAAAAATAGTTGATATAAATTAAATTGTTACAAATTACATAGTTGTTGGCTCAACACCATCTAAGTACTCGAAATATGTAAATCAAGTTTAAAATTCTTGACTCATTTTCTGCAACATGAGAGTAAAACTGTTAGATCTCCTACATCTGCTTTGGCAAATTAGTTATATAATAAAATATTACATGTAGTCAAAATACAAAATTGCAAAGAAGGAAATTCCCCTAAGGGCCAAGTTAGTTTTGTGCCCAATTCTTGAAAGAATAATCAATACAACAATATACAGAAGCATATAATTTGAACATTTTGAATACATGTATATGTACTCTGACTGTACACTAAACTTCTATTGCAATTCTTTTAGCCCAATCATAAAAAGGCATGCTATTTTATCTCCTTTGTTACTGCAACTCCCCAACAGGTGCCTCATTGAGCCACAAGAAATGAATGAAGTCGTATAACTTTGCACTGACACTAACCTGGCCAAAGTTCGAAGCAAAAGTATTAAAAAATGTTGAAAATGAAAGTTATAGAATAATTTAAAGCGACAGACCTTGTATGGAGTTGGATTAAGTCTCCTCATGTGGTCACGTCGCATTTGTTCAAGTTGCTTGATGCATCGGTCTCTTATGTCTTTTAGAGGTGGTAATGTTTCTTGCTTTTTATCTTCAGTAAATAAATAGCAAGTAATTAAAGAGAATATGTTTTTACTGTCAAAAGCTACATTTACTAGAAATCAGAATTTCTGATAAATGTAAATTACATTAAGCTTCTTTTTATCTCTATGTTTGTCAATTACAGTATATCCTAGTTTTTACCTGAACTCCCAGCACAGTAACATCTTAGAAGCTCCTTAACATGCTGTGGTACTACATATGCTCTCTTAGACTCTTGAAAGGGATGACGACACAATATTCTTTCTCCCACCTACAATATTAAAAAAAAAGTTAAAAAATATATGCATACATTTATAAGGATTTGATTTCAGAAAAATCCAATTTACAATAATTGATTGAAAAAGTAATGGTTAAATTTAAAATTCAAAAAAAAAAATAGTAGTTTATGGATACAATTCCTTTTAAAGTCACTCTCAATTTAGAGATAAATCCGGTGATTAAATTACACGAAAGTGACTCCTATTTAGGGATTTAGGTAATGGTAACTGGCCAACATAATGGAAATTAACTTGGATTAAGTCTATTATGGCTGTTTGAAGGTCACATAAATTAAGTCAAAAGCTACCTTTGGAGGGGGCTCATTTTCCCCAGTGATTATGTCTACCAAGGGATAAGTTTCTTTCCCGTACAATCTATAAATTCGCTTCTTACAAGGAATAGAGACCTGAAAAACAGAGAAAAGAACAAAAAGATAGAAAAGATTATAAATTTATAATTAAATGCCAATAGATGATTCCATTAGTGTTAGCTGTGTTCAAACCTTTGAGACATCTTCAGAAAGTTTGATACGGGGCTGATTGTTTATCTCAACCAGCTTGAAAACAACACCTAAAGCTGCTTGCGCATAACATGTAACCAAGTATGTCCCAATTCCATAGGCATCAACCTCATGACCCTGCAGGGTAAAATGCAATCCAATATAAAAAAGAGGATATTATGAGAAGCTAAATGCAATGGTCAATGAGAAACTAAACAATCAAAAACAGAATCCATAATTCGATCAATTAAGGCACGCATTCATCCTTATGAATACAAAATTGAAGAGAAGAGACCACAAATTGTCAGGACATCAGTCACTTGCATTGTGAGTTCCATGAACCAATTGGAAAAAAGCGATAAGTTTCAGTTTTGAAATAAAACTTACCTGTTTATTTAAAGCATCTAATGTTTCCTCATTAAGGTCATTACTAGCTGTGATACTCATCTTCCCGAAATAGGACAATTCAAATTCCTTCTCTATGGAACAAAAGAACTTCCTAGTCTCACAAGACAAATATGCAAGATCACCAGAGTCCAATCTAATGCCAACTGCTTTGTATCTGCACAGGTAAAGGCTTCTCAACATATGAAACATTCAGCATAAAAAAAAGGCGTCCCACAGAAAGACAGCTAAGAATATGTGTAAAAAATAGACAATTTTAGCAATCATCGAAGCAACTAACAAGAGCAAAATAAGAAAGCAAGTGATGCTGGTCAACACAAAAACATCTTGACCTACCCTAAATCACTGAGAGCTAATGCGACTGCACAGAAGTTAGGAATTCCACTTCTTATGACCTGTCAGCAGATGCAAATGTGATTAAATGCAGAAATAGCTAAAGTTTGGATAAGCAAGTTCTATAGTTAGTTTGGATAAACTTATCAAGACGTAAGAAATATTAAACAAATCTTGCAAATGAATTGTTGAAGTAAGGTTTCTTGTATAAGTTGCAATTATCTTCCGCATCTCAGATTTTTAAAAAGATTTCATTTAATTTCTCCATATATATGCATGTTTATAATTGAGAACTTTCTATAAGTGAAGTACTATTAATTTATTTTAATTGAGAAGCTCCCATAAGCTAGAAGCTAAGCTAATCTGAGCCTAACCCGCAACTATTGGACATTACAGGTTATAGTGATGCCAAGATTATATGCGTCTATTGTAAGAAATATAAAGTAACGAATATAATATTTAAATACTTACATCATAAGTGTCTACAAGGGCAAGGAAGTTATCAGGAAATGCCAATGCATATGATGTGAATGCTGCCAACTCACTTTGATTGGTCTCCGAAAAAATGCCACGGAATGAGTTTGACAACTGCATAGTGGAAAACACAGATCATACACCGACAAATCCACTTTGATCTTGTAAGAGTACAAAACATTATGCAATAAGAATGGTCACAGGGTAAGAAATTGAGGAGTGTAACAAGGGATGTAATAGATCTAAAAGGGATAAACAATACAATGATACCTAATCAATAACAAAATTCAACTTTACAAATGTAGTAAACTACACAACAATCATAACTTGATAACTATGAGAGTTCCAAGTTACTAAAAAGTAAAATCCTCATACGGCCCTAATTTGTTTAAAAACATCCTAATAGCCCCAAAAATACTTAATCCAAAATAACAATAAATTCCCATTTACCTAATAGTAATAATCCTTGAATGTTGTATTCATATTATTTTATATCCTGCTATTCATATTCCATGTTCCATCAGATGGTAATAATTTACAACTTTGGCATAAACTGAGGCTTCCATATTTGATGATATGATAATCCTAATAGGTATACCATTAACAACTCGATAGAATATCATTGCTGTCACTTTTAGGTGGTGATACAAGTAACTGCTATCAGGATGACATCAAACTAAATCCCTCTCATCCCCCAAAATAATTCAGCTAAGAACCACAAAAAAAAAAAATCATTACGGATTTAACCGCCTATATCCTGTCACCTTAATTATGTTCAGCCATTTTTGAACCAAACTAACAAAATCTTCACATGTACTTGAACCATCTTTTGTACGCAGTGATTTGTCTGCAATCTCATCAAGGCTCTGCAGGACAGACAAGGTACACATAAAAGTAAGCAAACGAAGTATAACAGAAAATGAATCAAATCATAATAAAGCAGAACAACACGGATAATAGAAATCAAATCATATAAGAATATGAATAAAAAATATTCTAGACTCAAGTTTTATTATTATAATAAGAGGGAATATACCTCATCATTTTAAAGTTTCATTTGGGAATATACCAAATGAAATGACAAGAAAAATTCATTGGAATTATCTTCATATACACCATCTAAATATGTCAAAAAATTCAATGAAATGGTTGTACACCCACCATGTATGAGCTTACGAAGGCATGGGAATGAGTGCCGCGAAGGGGAATCCCGAATAACCTTCCTGCTGCAACATTGCTGGTGGTGTGCCACATGAAAAGCCAAGTTATACACAAGCAGAAAAGAAGAAATAAAAAATTTACTAAACCAAAACAAAATGTTAAAGGATGTCATGGTGATTTGATAATTATGACAATAGAAATGCTGATATATTAATCAAGATGAGTTGACAATCAATGTTTGAATCTTACTCTTCATCTTAGCATTCAGTTTGCCTCTTCTCTAATTACTTTTTCAAATCCGGAGTTCCGTAATTTCTTGCAACGGAATGCATTAATACATATGACTGAATATTGGTAAGAGATATTAATTGCTCATAATGAATTTATTTATATCCTACCATATTCCAAATTATGTGATCCCGGTTTTACTAGAAATTTTTGAACTAAACCCTAAAGAATCTAGATTTTTAGAAGCACTTTAACCTGACTTAATTACAAAGTACAAACTAGTTTCCACAGTGATGTAATAGAAGAACATAGTTTACATGCCATGATGCCAAAATCATGCCCTGCCATTTTAAATTGACGGTTACTAAGTATTCTTGAATCTTTGTAAGGTATTAAAATAACTCAGTTAAAAATATTTTAATCGAAACCAATACTGACACTGACACTGCAGTATATAGGCACTATAAAAAGTTAGTCCACAAAAAAATCTCAAGCACATAACTGCTAGATATACACATAATATTAATATTAACATGTCTTGATTGTCCTCTCTATTTCCGTGCCAAACAAGCTAGAATTGAAAGTTGTTTAATATATACCTTGTTGCATCAAAGCCTCCAATATAACAGTACTTTGATGCACTTACTCCCCCATCAGGTCCCTGCATTAAAATAATATTCATTTGATGAATATTGAGAAAGGAATATCTTTCAAAATTAACTCACCGTTTTTTTCAGTTAGACATAGTAACCTGAGCCCTTCTTAGACCAAACTCAAGTAAAGTTTTAGATTTCCCAGCAACAAAACGGTGCCTGGCAACATTAGTAGTAACTAATGATGCAAAATTAATTAGATTGACAAAGGGTGTTTCCAGCAATTGAACAACCTGAATAATAGAAACGTTGATTTAACGTAAGAGGTGGTAAGTCCTCAAGATAAATAGGAGTAAAAGTTGAAAGTGTATGAACTAACAGAGTATTTAATGGAAGCAAGTACTCACGGCAACTGGACCTTCAATTCTCAACAGGGGTACCTTAGGAAAAACAATAGTTCCTTCGGGAATAGCATACACCTCAACATCAGAACAGTCAATTCCTCTAAGATAGTCAAAGAAACCATCCTATGATTTAAATTTAATCAATAATTACCAAAGTCAAATTATACTTTGAAGCGGTAATCTCTAATAAAAATGTCAGCCGCATCAAACTGTGCAAAAATCACAGTAAACAATATCACCCATCATATTTTGGCCCCCATCTATTTGTAAAGAAAAATAATAGTGTTAAAACATAAAGCACACAAAAGTTTCAGAGATAGAAGCACACAATAGTATTATAAAATAAAGTACACAATAGTAACTGACAACTTAAAACACAGAAACGTAAAAGAAAAACCAATAGTGATGCATGCTTGAGGAGTACAAAAACTACAAAAGAAGCTTCTACATTCAAGATAGCCAAGAAGCTTATCTAGTAGTTACTGTTAAGGGCTGCAGGAAAAAAAAAATACAATTTAGATGAGTTGAGCCTCTCTTAGCAAGGTTGCATGTTTCATATAAGGGAAATGATATTTTGACACAAAATTGACATAAAAAACCTACAACAAAATAGTTGGGTAACGCAATTCAAATATGTGGTTAATTACGTTTAGTAGATTGTTAGTGAAGAAAACAGGTGTCAGTATCCACTGATCATGATTAACCACAAATTCTAGGTGCTTAAATCTACAGTAATTGAACACCTAGAAATCGTGCTTAAATACGTTAAAATTTGTGGTTAAGTGAATGGCTAATGAGTTTTGCCATTTATTATATTCATTAGTCATCCACACAACGTAATTCACTACGTATTTGAACTATGTTAACCAACTATTCAATGGTCGATTTTTTGTTCGGTTTTTCAGTCAAAATATCATAACTCTTCATATATTTATATCTATGTCATTCTTGTTTCAATCCCCTATGTAACAGCTATAATCTTACTACACATGCTGTTTTCACATTACATCTAACATCTTGTTATTTAAAAATTTCTACAGACTTTAATTCAATTCTTTGTAGAGTTTAAATCAGCCTTCCCAACACATAATGAAACAACAAAATCACGAAAAATTGAGAATATGATTTACCTACCTCACATGAAGCAGGTAAATTTTGCTTAATAAAATGAATATCATCCTCAGATAGCTTGTAATTAGAAATGAACCTCACACATTCTTCTAAACCAGCGAAGACTGTATATTCCCCTCCAAAAGGATTCTTCCGAAAATACAAATCAAACCTGAAACGTCATTATTATAAACCGAATCTTATATTACGTATCAAATTTACATAATAGATTAAAACATTATTAGAATTGAATAATAATAATAATAATTGAATGATTATATTTTGATTTGTATGAATGACTTACACGGCACGTTCTTGATGTTTGTTAGCTTTCCAGTATGCGTAAGCCATTGTGAATTGATAGTGATCTGTCAGAAGAGGCGTTACCATTGGATTTGTGGGACCAGATATGCCACGACCTGAATTTTTCTTTTTCTTTGAACCATTTTCATCCATTCTTGCGTTTCGTCTTATTCTTTCTTCAAACTACACTCTGCTATTGTTATAAGAAACAAGAGTTTCAAAGAAGAAAGCGTGAGGATCACGCGCTTATAAGCAGAGGGACTTAAGACTGAAAACCGTTTTAATGAAAAATTATTTATTTTATTTATCCATAGAGAGAAAAATAGTTCATAACAAACAAAAAAAAAAGAGTGAAGAACTAACCGAAACAAAAAAGAGAAAAACACGAAAGGGATTGAGATGTGACAATGATTGTACTTTTTGTTAGATTATTATTCTCTGGAATGTAACCTTTCAAGATACGCGCTCAATTCTCAACGTCTGCGTGATTCTTTCATCACACCAAAGGACCATTTTTGTGGTATAACTTTTGTGTTTTAATCAACTTTTCTATGTAACTTTGTTTTAAGTAGATAGTTTAATACTTCCTCCTTTCATTTAAGATTTATATATAAATACAGTAATTAAAATAAAGAGATAAGGGATTTTATGAAACTGTTCATTTTAATTATTAGCATCATTTTAGGATAATATAAAACAAAAATAATTAAAATTACATTGACAATTATACAAAGTAATATTTTCACTTTATTGTTTATTAGTTAGTTATGAGTCATTTTCACTTTATTGTTTATTAGTTAGATACAAGTTTGTTTTATATTTGTTGTAGTTAGTTGAGTTTTTAGGAGTTATTTACTTTGTATATAATCCTTCATTTGTAATCATTTGTCCTCTTTTTGTTAAATCAATGAATGAGATTATTCAAAAACCTTCTATTTTACTTATTTTATAATACTTATCAATATATTATGTATGTTATAATATTTCGTAGGGACTTGTCATTTTCGTTAATTTTTGTCACATGATAGGTCTAGTGTCAAACTTTTTAACTCAATACAACGTGGTGCTACCGCTACCATACACAACTTAAATTTTGTGCACCAAAATATAAATGATTGGAAATTGAAGTTATGTAAGCAGATCAAATGTATAAAACACTTCAAGATGTCGACCACAAGGGACAGTTGACATGTTTTGTCGGTTGGTCAAAATATGTCGATTAGAGTGAATTTTATTAAAATATAAGAGAGGTTATTCAGAAAAAAAAAAAAAAAAAAAGTGTTAGAATCATATTATTACATCGATGATGTAAGATACAAAACCATTATCATATAGACCAATACAACGTGCGAATAGTAGATACGATAGTGTGGACGAAATAGACAAACAATATTGTAGCAACGACAATCAATCATTTGTATATCAATACACAATTGCTAGTAGAATTCATTGGAATTTCAACTAATTAGATAACAATGTATTGTAAAGTGTGTTGTTAGCCTAATTCTATTTGAAAATTTTCATACTCGTATTCGTTCATATTTTTGCTATTTTCAGGTGTGCCTTCAATTTCCGAATCCATGACCAAGAGTTAATATAAGAGTCGAATGTATCATCTTGTTCTTAATTAACCAAAAGTAACTTTATTTGGGTACGTGCTCCGTCAATACATAAATGTCTGACACTTGAGGATTAAGATGGAAATGTTAAGATGGAAGCGTATCTACTAAAATCTCGAGTTAAATTTTGAGGCAAGTTGATCATCAAAGTGTTAAATCTCCATTCATTATATACCATTAATCTTGTGTTCAGTGTCGTCAATGACAACAAAGTCTACAATAGAGTATAAAAGGCCAAACTTGATTCACCAAAACGAAGTATTTCTTCCAATTCTCATTCTATAACCTTCTATGAGAACCTCTTTAGCTTTGAAAACATAATATCCTGAACAAAGATCGTGTCATCTTTTGCTCTTCAAAAAACCTTTTTTTTTTTGCATATTTGGTGTTTAATTTCTTCTCTTGCCTTCCTTATTCCAAATACACCAAAATAATTTGGCTCATTAGATGGTAAATTGTTTCAAGTTAGACGTTGTGCACATGAAAAAGAAAATGTAAAACACAAATTTCAATAAAAAATAAAATAAAATAAAAAAACCAAATATCATTATACATAGATCCATTTTTTCAAAAAAAATTAACATTGATCGATCAAAAGCCAAGGGGCATACACGGTTAATGAATTTTATATGAACTAACTCATAGGCAATAAAACATTATCCTAAGTTGAAATCATCATAGAAGGTTTTAGTACTACAGTCCTTATATACCCAGTACAACAATTAATAGTTATCATCATGTCTACATACATTATAGATAATTTATCAACTTGAGAAGCTGTGAATAAATTCATCTCCCAAGTCAGATAGGCCAAAGGCTTGTTACCACTTGCCAAATCCACAATGCTTAAGGGATTCCTATTTGTATGTTGAAACTAAAATTAAAAAAAGTATTGGAACCATGACAAACTTCAAAAATCCAATTTTTTCCCTGTCTTTTAGTTACCCATTGCAACCACTTTTCCTTGTCTGCAATCTGGAGAAAAGCTTTTTCAAAACATGTTATCTTGCAGGCAAGAAGATTCATTGTACATAAGATATTTGTCATTCATCATATTCATATACCATTCATCTACTTAACTGTGATGTAAGTATAATGTTGGGCTCACTATTTCTCATCATCGCTTCTGACTGATCTCGCCCGGCAATACATGTTTGCAAAGAATTGTTAGCCGTGGTCGAGCCTGATTCGAATTCTTTGACAACTGTGGTTGTGTACAAGTTCATGAGATTGTTGTATAAGAATGGGATAGCTACATTTAATTCTAAAACAAGAAACACGCGCACCTTGAGAACCACCTATTAGATTCGTAGCAGAATGGATTGCATTCGATTGCTGGTACTGCAGCATGTCTTCACCGTGTATTGGCTTAACAAATCAAAGGAAAACATGTAACAATGATTAACATTATACTTTCAAAATGAAATTAAATAAATGATATTCCAGTCCAAGATATTGGCTTACCACTGAAGATCGTTTAAGAGGTCTTTTCTGTGTTGGGATTCGGGACTCAACCCCGAAAGAAGTTTCTGTGTTGTTAATATATGAAGGATAGGACATTGATGGCTGACTTGGCAATGTGGTTTTGTTAGGTAGATTGGATCCATAAAGCAAAGGATTCTCTTGGGGAAGAGGCAGAGTAGATGTCATGTTTAAAGGGGTAGACCTGTTTCCGTCACACAACTCCATACTCATCTGAGACAACGTCAGAGGCTGCAAGCCTTCAGGATAGCACATCGGATGCAAATTCAATCCATTTCTCAATGACAGCATCTGAAATATCATCATCATCATTAAGATCACATACAGTTCGGGACTAAGCTATCTTCAAGAGCCGATCCTATCTAACAGAGCCAATTTTCAAAGTATATTACTTATGAACAAGATTATTTGGAAACTTTATTACTATGCTGTCCTTGTATATCATAAATTCATAATGACAAGATTTAGATTAATTTTATAACCAAGAATTAATTAATTACTACTTATACAAATTCAGCAAGGTAATTTTCATTTAAGCTAAGTAACTTAAAGCATACCGTGTTAGTTGCAATGAACTGTCATGCATTTTAAACCAACAAAAATATCAGATTCATTCTCAACAATAAGGCAACAATTTTCCAATTTGTTTTATTGGAAAGTGACAAACATGTCAAGTTCTATTCCACTAATTCTCTTATGTAGTTATTATGCACTAAATACATCTTCATTAAAACTCAATATACATTAACAGTTTCAACAACACCTGAGACTTGCATATATATGCAATCAGCAATAACAAAAGAACTACCAGTGAATTCACTGGGTTTCATATCAGCAAAGATAGACATAACCCTTCAAATGCTGGTATTCCTCCCGACCATAAAATTTTGAATTGTAAACAATATTAACATTGATTGTAGTGTTGCTGTGATCTTTATCATAAATGGTAGCAGTTCACACATTCAAGAAGAATACCATTTACATTATGCTTCAAGACAACAGTTCTAACTAGGTTTTTCCAAAGTTTCAATTAGAGTTCAGTTTCCCAATAATCAGTTTGTGGAAAGACAAAGGATAAACTTGCAAACAATGGCCATCTCCATCCAGGTGCTTGTCTATTAAGAATTGGTGCTTAATTAGCACCTTGGATTGAAGTACAGTCAAGATAAGAACCACACGCTTATATAAACACCAGTTTCTTGTCTCGAATTGTGGGCCATTGTGTGTTGTGATTGATGAAATACAAATATGTGAAATTATTGATGGGACTCATTTAGTAAATTTATTTATGTCGATAAGTTGGAGAGTAGATTATAAAGTGAAAATGAGTTATAAAAAGTGAAAATGAGTGTAAGGGTGGGACCTATTTAAAATATGAAAAATGAAGATGCTAGGTTGGAGATGGCCCAACAACTTCATGTGAATTCTAATATATTCTATATGAAGTTGAAGTTAATGATAAAATGAAGGTCACAGGCTCCCCACCCACATAGGACGGGGTGCAGTACATAAGAGAGATGCAAACCTGTACTTGGAGCTGAAGCTGTTTAAGGTATTCAATAGCTTCATCTAACATTGAAGCCTTATCAGTCTGCCACATACATGGAAACAAACAATCCACTACAGTAAGAATAAATTTCATGAATGCAAAAAAAAACACAAACCCTTTTAAACTAAGGTTAAAGAAACTTGTGCACCTTGTTAGAATTTGGAATTAGATTCTGTAAAGCCTTCATTTTCTCATTGATCCTACTCCTTCTTCTCTGCTCAACAGAAAAATCCACAACCAAATTTACACAAGCACACAAATAAAATAAAATCAACAAAAATCCACAAACCTTTTCAGACAAATTATGAACTTCTGCTGCTCTGCTTCTTTTAGAAGAACTTCTTGAAGCAACATGCTTTGTTGGAAGTTCTTCAGTCAATGCTTCAACACCCTCCTACATTAAGAAATTGTGAAACAACAGCAAAAAAAAAAAAAAGCAGTTTTGAACCCCCAAATCAAAGCAAGAAAACGACAAATTGATCCCAATCAAAAGTAAAATTCTTTTTAGGGCACAACAAAATCTCAGTTAACAAGCAGAGAGTCAGAGACATAGCCAAAATACATATACAAACAATAAATTATTGGTTGCATTAAAAACTAAGAACCTCAGTGTCATTATTATGATAGTAACAAAGTTAACAAATTTATCTACAAGGAAGAAAAAATAGAAACTAGTACTAGAAAGAAATGTATATATCTTAATAATAATTAAAAGGCCTTAAAAAATAAAATAAAAAAGGTTAAAAGTTGGAAGAGTAAAAGTAGTAGTTAAGAATAGTACCTCGCTTTCACAGTCATAGTCATCGGTATCGTTTCCACCAAGAGAAGATGAAGAGAGATTGAAATGAAGGGGTGAGATGATCCCATCTTGGAGAGGCATGGAGTTGTGTGGTTGAGAAGAAGAAGAGGATGATGATGAACGGAGGAGAATTTGATGGAGAAAAAGGGAGATTTCGTCTTGAGAGGAAGAGATATTGTTGTTATTATTATTATTATCATTATCTCCCATTTCTCTCTCTCTCTCTATGTGTCTTGGTGAGGGTGGTGAATAATAATAATAATAATAATAATAATAATAATAATAATAATGGGAGGGAGGGAGGGAGTGAGTGTTGTTTATAGTTGAGAATTACGATAAAGTTAGTTGCAGAGAAGAAAGTATTGGTTTAGTTTGGTTGGGTTGGATTAGTTAGCGTGCGGTGCGGTGTTTTGTTGTTGTGATGAACATGAATGAATGAAGAGGGAGTATATAGTATATAGTATAGTAATGTAAATGTAATGCAAGTAATAGTAATAATTAGGAATGGAATGGAATGGGAAGAGAAGGACATGGTATGGAGAAAGGATTTGTGTGGGGGGTTTTAGATCACAATCATTTCACGCTACCTATTTACTACTACTACTACCACTCACACCCACGCGCCACATCCCATTACATTCCTCAAAATTATTCTATTCTCCAAATTAAATATAAGCAAATATTCTCACCCAATACTATATATTTTTTACCAAACTCACTTATACCAAGAAATCACATAAAAAGAAACAAAAAAAAAATTAAATTTAGATTGAATTCAATCCACCGAAATAGATAATTTGAATAACAAGACATAGGAGAATAAGTGGTTATGATTTATAAATCTTTTATGTAGTCATATATTATTCTTTTTTTTTTATAAATATATCGTTCTTCTCTTTTTTGCAAATATTTCTTATAACGATTAATATTTTTTTAAAATATTTTATAATTTGTATTATTTTGTATTTTAAAATAAATATTTCTTATTTGTTCCTCCCATTTTACATATAACAGATAAAAATCGTCAAAACCAAAAAAATTAATTTAATATATTAATTTTAAATTTTTTTACATAAAGTAATCATGACAATAAATATTTTCACACTCACTAATATATTTGCAACTTCTCATTATATTTGAGATAAAAAATTTACCCAAATTTTTTTTACATAAGGGACAAGAGGGAGTATTAAAATAGTTGTACCGGAGGAGGTGAATAAATGGAAGTAGTTGTACGTATAGATCAGTAAATTAATTATAAATAAGAGTTGTTGACCAAAAATGAAAAAGAGTTTAAAAATATTTTTATCTTAACATATAGTTTTATGAGTTTAATGGGTATAAGATTGATAATATAAAATAATTTTATATTTTTATGTAATGAGAAATTATTAATTTTTCATATCATGATAATTATTTTTAAAATATATTTATAATTGTATAGTGATTTGATAAAATACATAATTTCTATTAAATATCAATATAAAATTAATTTATATTGATGATGCATCTTCTATTATTTCATATATATATTAAGAAAATCTTTATGAATAACATTTTAAAGATGCAAGTTTGGAATTAGCTAATTTTGAGATGTGTTTTATATGTATTTTAAAGATGTATATAATATGCTTTTTGTGTACTCAAACATAAATAACAAAGTAGTCAAAGCATTTGGACTAAAATTTAACTAATTTTATTATTTTTAATGCTATTTCAAAATATTCTTTAACATAATAAACTTTCATATAAAATTAAAAGAAAACTAAGTAAATTTAAGAAATATAATCATTTTTTTATAAAAAAGTTAAATGTAATTAATCACAATTATTTAGGCATAGTATTTTTTAATATTTTTTTAGTCAAAAGTATTTTTTAACCTTAACAGGCACAAATAACAGGTCCCCGCACCCTGCTGCTCTTCTTCTGTTGTTGCTGGTTTGCTGCTCTGCTCCTAATCGTATCCTTGTTTCTGCTATGTCAATTTCACACGTGTCGGATGGCACGTGAGCCACATTTCTTTTTTCCTAGTGAGAGGCATGTCTTATTGATGTTAAATTGACAAAAATATTTGATTTTAATTATTTCTACTGGCACAAACACAATTAATTATTTTAATTGATAATTTTTTACATGAATCATGCGTAAAAATTAAAAAGTGTACGAAAATTAAAAATGTAAATGTTATTGTTGTTCGTTTAAAGTTGAATTAATGAACTTCTATATTTGAAATATATATACAATACTTTTTGGTTTATTTTTTTATTGACGTCAATAACTAATTGAATAAAAATATAATATTACAATAATTGAAATGAAAATAAAAACAAAAAACAACATGGAAGTAACAATGATAAACAACGGAGTTTAATTGACTAATACATTACAAAATTATGGTGAGCATTCTGTAGATTGCAACTTTAAGAAAAGTGACACTATCAAACAGAAAATGAATGCATTTGTGTGGTTGTCAATGTCATTTGTGAAACTTTGTAATAAATAAAAGTGCACCAAAACATAGAAATAGGTAGTACAAAGATTCAAAGAAACCCAAAGCAAGTTTCATGCATTTATGTTCAGTTGCATTATTGATTTATTGAACATTAAATACTTGTACATTCCTAAAATCTGCATATTGATTCAAGGTGAAGTCCATCGTGAACAAGAGTCTCAGCAAATGTTTTTTTAATAAAAGAAATAACAATTAAAACCTTATACTTTTCAAATCCCTTTCCTCCCTTCACTAACCTTGCTTCTTCTCAAGCTTTAACAAATTATAGAGGCTAATCCAAATCCAAATCCAAATTCTAATAGTGTCGAATAAATTCTACATTTAAAAAAAAAATATATAACCATGCACAAGATAACAATATAATTTAAAAAAGAGGTGTGCATTATTGTTTAAGTGAGTACCTTTGACTCACGTACCATTCAACTGAACCAAACAGAATATAAAATGTTTTGGAATGACATTGTATCATGTAAACCGAAGTTACATAATAAAAAACCTTCAAATATTATTGAAAGAAAATGCAATACTGATAGAAAAGAACAGAAAACTATCAATCGCTTTCATCCTCATCTTCATCAATTTCAAGAGCTGTTTGCTTACAAATTGGACAAACATTCTTCACCGTCAACCACTGTTTGATGCAATCCAGGTGATATATGTGCCGACAGTCCAATCTTCCAATTCGTTCCCCATCCACATAGTCTTCCTAAACCAACAAAACAAAAAGAATATTATGTTTCTAATTAATTAAATAGTGAAACTTAATTGATGTTGGTTACAGTATAAAGTTGGACTGACCTGGCATATGGTGCAGGTTTCATTATGAGTAGAGGTTCCTTGTTCAGTGGAGTGGAAAACTTCTTGCTCGATGTAGTTCATAATTTCTTGCTCCGTCAGTCCAGTCTCCACCCTGCCCATCTGTTCCTCAAGAGCCAAAACCATCTGTACGTTATTTCAAATAGTTTGGAACACCATCATCAATTCACTGTCTTTTATAATGAAAAACAAGTGTGTTACATAACTTTTATTTTACCTCATATGGCCAGTCCTCTGAATTATTTATCCGATCTATACGTTCTTGCGAATCCAGCAAATTCAATACAATTGAGTAATCCAGCATCAACAAGTCCTGTGGGACATATTAATTTGCTAAATACATACATTTATATGTGTTTAAAATCACTTGGAAATGGGAGGAAAAACATTAATTGTATGAAAATGCATAATTTGAGTGTAAAAATAGGATTGAGAAGAGGTTAGACGACTTAGATTTTGCAACACAAGTCTAGTCTAATTAGAAAATTCAAAGCATATGTCAAACATGATACATTTTTTTTTTCAACCGTTTAATGTTAGTAATTAATATGATTAATATTGTTAGTATTGTTGAGGTGGAGATCAAACTCGCTATCTTCTTATCAAATAAACTAATGAACTAATAGACCAATAGGATTAAATTTCATTTTTGAGATTTAACGTAAAATTTTAAAGAATAATTTTCTATGACATATTTCAATTGCATTTTATAATAATATATTTTAATGTATAAAAATGTTAATATAGACTAATACCCTTGAGTTACCAAAAAAAAATTAACAAATTTATAATTTAATATATAGTACAAAATATAATACAATAATAATAGTAATTTTTAGTAAAAAAAAATACAATAAAAAAATATTATTTATATTTATTTAAATAGATTGATTTGGAAGGTGAAAATAGTTTTTTATATAATTTACAGTTTGACTTTTGTAGCTAAATATAGTTAAAAAAAAATTAGTCTTATTTTTCTCTATTTAAAAATAAACATGATTTTTGAATCCGATTTAGTTCGATCAGCTAGCGTGACCTTTTCCCACCCCTAATAAAAAAA
Organism: Cicer yamashitae; assembly: GCA_037974755.1. Lineage (NCBI taxonomy): Eukaryota > Viridiplantae > Streptophyta > Magnoliopsida > Fabales > Fabaceae > Cicer > Cicer yamashitae. The sequence continues at coordinate 4,305,035 of JBBPBQ010020322.1, read as the reverse complement.
TTACCTCTACCCGCATAGAGCCACCATTGCGCAGATGTTGTAGGGCTCTGAAAATCTGTTACATGTGGAAATATATGAAAAAGGCATATACATTTGAATAAGTGAATGCTAATAATTAATAAACAAAAACCAATAACAATACTATTCACAAAATGAAAAGCATTTGCAACACCTGATCATTAACTAGGATAGATTTCTAACAACTTAATTATTATATCAGCACAACTAACACCTACACTTTAATTATCATCATATCTAATTCATTACAATATTAAATTCCACATGCTTATAGTAATACACTAGATCACAAAGAACAAAAGTAGTATCCATAAGTTAGTAAAAAAAAAAAGTAGTATTCATAAGTTAATGAACTAAATCAGGTAATCTACTGTTAAATGCTATCACTTAAAAGCATTAAAGAGAAAAAATTCCAGAATATTTGAAAGTTAAGTACATTAACAGTAAATTCATTGATACCTCATCTCTGAGCCTGTTTCTCTCCATCCTTAGTTCAGGAGAAGTTGAAGTGAGAATGTGATCACTAATATCGCGACGACGAGCTCGACTCGCAGATGATGCCGCAGCCGCTGTTAAACTGCTCCAGCTGGGCGGAGGAGCTAGAGACATCCCCAATCTAGGACGACGGATTTGTCTGACATAATTACTCGGAGAAGGATCAGAAGGCGCCGGCAGGGACGATGTAAGAGTCACTTGTCCTCCTGGTGCTAACCTTACATATTGTTCAACATTAATGGTGTTATGAACATATGCACCAGAATCAGTATCATTATTATTCTCTGGTTGATCAAATACACCTTCAAAGAAATCTACGTTGTTATTATTGCTATTATTACCACTTTGCCCCCAGCCTGTACTACTACCTCTCATTCCAAATGGAGAAGAAAATGAAAAAGATGAACCTCCTGCTACTGTAGAAGACAGATAATTATTATTATTATTATTGTTTCTCTCCAGGTTGGTACTACGAAGATAAGCTTCAACTCCTGTTGTAGCAGCGTACAAAGGAGAAGAAGAGGAAGATGAAGATGAAGGGTCATTTCTCCGACTTGGATATTCAGACCAAGGACACTGACGGCGAGAAATATCCAGAGGAGAAATTGTATCAGAATCATTTCCAAATAAAGCTATTGGACTAAATGGAATTATAGGTGCATCGAGACGATGATGAAGACGATAGTTATTGTTGTTATCAGCAGCGGCGGCAGTAGTAGTAGTTCTTCTACTACTCGGTCCAGCTTGACTCGTCACTCGTGCCACGTGTGCGACGGAAGCACCATCACTACCAGCAGGAAAGTTCCATGTTGATGCGTTGTTAGCATTATTGAGTGCAGAAAGATTGCGTCTTCTAGAACTACTGCTTCCAGCGGCAGCATGTTGTGATCCTTGACTGCTAGAAGAACCCTCACCTGTTTGGTGATGATCAGGTGATCTAGTTCTCTTGTTGGATGAATTGTTGTTGTTGTTGTTATTGCTGCTGCTTCCTCCATTTTGATTGTTATTATATCTAGAAGGAATATTTAGAGATGGTTGTGGTCCATAGTTAGATGGATCAATGAGTGATGTTGGTGCAACTCTAGCAGCACGTGCTTCACGATGAAGTGGAATTAGTGATGGAGGAGTAGCTGGAGTAGCAGGAGGAGGAAAAAGACTTGACCCGAAGAGTCTTGGTGAGGTGGAATTGGAAGCGGAGGCGCCGGAGCTTGAGGAACCTATGTTGCGGAGGTGATCGGTGGCGGTTGCGGTTGGAGGGAGGGTACTGCGAGTGGAAGGATGAGGAGGAGGGACAAGAGCGGTGATTATGTCTGCTGGAGGAGGAAATAGTGATTGATTGGTGGTGGCGGTGGTGGTAGTTCCTCCTCCGTTATTGCGGGTATGCGACGCAGCGTTGGCAGTAGCAGTAGTCAACAAGAGTCTTAGGGATCTGGATTCACGACTTGGGCTGTTGTCTTCATTGTTCTGCCAGTTTGCCAAACGGTATTGACTCATGCTTGCTTCCTTACCTGCATCCATTAATCACACTCTAATTATTACTATTATCATAATATACTACTATCAGAATTTGGATTAGATACAAAATTTCGATCTTGATCTTCTCACGATCCATGTGCCTTAAAATAAAATAATATTTTGATCTTAAAATATCGAAAGTTCAATTTTTATAGAATCATTGATATAACGTCTTTATCTATAATCACATGGTTGTGACCATATTCTAATCAGAGTCTGTTCAACATCTTATGAGACCTAAAGCGAAACTATCAAAAAATAATTTTTCAAGAGTTAATAAATAAATTATTAATATTTTATTTAATAACTATAGAAAAATTATTTGGTATAAGCATTTTCAAATCTATTTTCTTTATGTTTTTCAAAAAAATGAAATAAGAATTTTCCATCTTTTAGTTGAAGAAGAAAATAGTGTGTATATACATGGTACCACTCCAACAACTCATGTTAGTAATGTATTTACTACTTGTTCTCAATTTATAACTAATAGGTTAAAATGTGTTTACTACTTGTCTCGTGATTTGTTACTTTATCATTAATATTTCTTATTTCTACCATCTTCTTCAATCAATTTACGTGTAGAACATTAAATAATATTTTCAATTTTACTTGTTTTTGTTTGTTTTGATAAATTTATCTATAGCCTCTTTTACGATTCTATAAAACTTCAGCTCTTTTTATTTTTAATTTATTTTGAATAACCTGATTTATATTTTCAAGTTGACATTTACATGTTAGATTTATTTATTAAATTAATATAATTAATATTGTATAATATTTATTTTAAATTTGATAATAAAGTTAATTGATTTAATTCTTATTGAGACAATGTTAAATTTATTTAAGATTTTATCATTTTTAATTTTTAGAATATTAAAATACAATGTCTTTTTGTTAAGTAAAATATGTGTTTCAGGATGATATTTTAAAAGATTTTTTTTAGTGAAAAACAGTGTTACAGAAATATCAATTCAAATCAAATAATGATTATGTCAAAAATTAGAAATTAAAATTTTGTTTGGAGGCTTTTTGTTTTTGTGTATAGTTGTTGAAGGTTTAAAGAGTTTTTATAATATATATTGTATAAAACTTAAATTAAAAAATTATTTTTTTGTTTATATCTAAAGCAAGAGCTTTACATGCCTCTTTTTGACCTGTTTTTGGGGTCGGCTCCGATTCTAATACTATTAATAAGATATGAGATATAGGTTTCACTATTTTGAATTTTTTGAGAATGAATTTCATGTAAAGTGTTAGACTTTCATGAATTTCTCAGAGAGTAAATGTTAGAAGAAAAATGATAAATTGAACATTGATAATTAACATTTGTTTATAAAAAAATAAATTACTATTATTCTCTGAATTAAATATTTGTTGAATTTTTTTTTAACTTTTGAAAATGTAAGAATTAAAATAATAAGATTTCTGAATATTATAAAGAAAAGTTATACTTAGTTTTTTAGTTGGTTGCTTTTTTTTAATTATGACTGCCTTTTAAAGTCAAAAAATATTCTTTTAACTGAAAAATAATTTATAATTTATATAAAATAATAAAAATAAAAGGTTTTCAAAAAGTTTTAAGCAGCTCATATTCAAAAGGCTAAGGGATGCATGCACAGATTTCTCGTTGTTACATAACACACAGAAGAGACATGTGAGGGATGTGTATAAATTTTTTGAGCATATATAATAGATCTGTATGAATATTAAAGCGTGGGTGTGCATAAAATTTCGAACATATAATATAGATCTGTATATAAATATAGAATATTAAATTTAATTTCACCAAGTAATTAAAATCCCAAATTTATGTAGAACATCAATATCTAACACACATAAGATAAACAACGATAGATATACAAGATTGAGTTAATTTGACAAAATAACAACATTAATGTGATGTAGTTACAGCTTCAAAGTTCAGTTTTAATAAACACACAAATAGAGAAAGCAAACCCAACCTTGAAACAAACAAGTGATGGAACATAATCAAATATTGATGAGTAATACAATATTAACCGATGAAAAAAGATATATAAATGACGAGTATATACCTAAATAGATGAGTAGATACGAGAATTGATGAGACGGTAAACAAGAAAAGCTGATTGATGATGTCTACTACTGCTCACTCTCACACTGAAGATTTCTCGCACTCTCACTCTCTGTGATCTCTATAAGCTTGAATGTGGAAAATGAAAGCAGAGAGAGGTTGAATTTATAGAATGAATTGGAGGGTGAATATCATATTTAATTTATGTCTAAAATATTTTATAGAAATTGGATTTCATGTAAAATAGAGTTGGTATGAGACTGTGAATGGCTGTCTGCTGACTAAGATTTTGTCACAATGCGTCCCCCCGAGTCAGTTACAACCCTCTCTCCATTTTTTTTTTTTTTATAACCGAAACACCCTTCTTCTTTTCTTTATGATACATAATAAAATAATCAAAATATATATAAATCAGTCAAATACAAATATAATATATGTATATATAAATTTAATTTTGTCAAACAAAAAAATATATAAATCTGTCTATATATAAACAATATTTTCTTTTGTTGTATTTGATTATTTCATTCAAATTAAAAAAAAGATGATAAATGAAAAACAGATAATTGTGATTTTATTAAATTATTCTTATTAATTATTGATGTATTCCAATTATCATGAAAATAATAGTGAAAGATAATAAATTGAAGATGATGTCCATAATATTAAACATATAACAGTCCTTTTAAAATAAATTATTTTTACAAATACGACACTTATTGGAAATAGTAGTTTTACAAATGCGACAGTTTACAGGACATACAAATTGAAAGGTTCCCTTAACTAATATATTAGTGATTGTTTTGTAAATCAAAAAGTTATTTGTAAACTTTTGTATTTTAAAAATGTTATTTTATAGAAAGAAAAAAAAATCATTTTATTGTTAACAATCATTATACTAATTTTCTATATATTTTCTTTAAAAAAATTCAATATTCACTATTATTAGTAATTAGTAATAATAAATTTAAATTTTTTAAAATATTATTTCGATGACACTTTTGATAAATGATATTTAGTTATTATAATTTTTTAAATAATATTAAATAATTTTCATTAAATAATAACTCATTTAGTTATTAATTTAAGAAAAAATGTACAATACATGTTAATTTTGCACATGTACCGTATAATTCCTCATATAGATATTTAACTTGTGAAAATATTTTGAAGTGTGATTAAATGAATGCATAAAAAATTCATGTATGAAACAAACTGATTTAACTAATAAATTATTG